>JAOPUD010028719.1:0-10346 GCA_027122715.1 Trisopterus minutus
ATCACGGGGAACAAGGCGCTGAGCGGTGGTCCTCGTTCCTCTGTATACAGTGATTCTATTGGCTCATCTTATCCTGGCCCTTTCTGTTAGCCATTCTCCTGACTTGACCTGTTTGATTGAGTTGAATGAAGGCAAAAACATGTCAGATTATAAAGAATGTTGAGTGAATATATGTCTCAAGAATGTCTTCTTGTGGTTGGATGAAGATGATGGGCAGAATTGTGTTGCCAAGTTGGTTTGACTCATATGAGGGAGGGGGGCTATATTTTTATGATCGATAATACATGATGATGTCTGTATGTGTGCACTGTAAAACCTGATGAGTTAGTTGAACTCAAACCATTTGAGGAAACCGATTGCCTTGAACCATTTAAACTTAAACTTAAACCAAATATTTTTCTGTAGTTTAATTGTTTAAGTTCTAGTAACTTAAGTATTTATTGTAACGGTACCTTGGGTAAATTGAGTTATAATTACCAGTCTACTCAGTTCAATGAACTTAAGACTAATAAGTATATTTCACTTGTATGTAACAGTTCTACAAACTCATTTAAAATGTGTTACTTGAATTGATCAGAACTAACTTAAATGGCTTTTTTTTTGTAACTGTTACCATCCAAGTTGAAACTACTCTGTTTTCTATCACTACATTTATTACTACATTCTAGTTCTGACAACTCAGTTCATTTGAGGAAACCGATTGCCTTATATAATTTGAGTTCTATTAACATAATACAAACACAAAATGTGTAACTTAATAGCTTTGTTAAGTTGAATGCTTAACACCCAAAATACAATCAAAACAGACTTGCCTCTCTGGGGCTCAGATCAATCACAGTATCTTAACAGTGTTCAAACTGGTGACACCTTACATGCATGGTAAAATTATTAAGCATTAAAAGTTTTACTTAGTTGAATGCTTAACACCCAAAATCAAAACAGACTTGCCTCTATAGGGCACAGATCAATCACAGTATCTTAACAGTGTCGAAACTGGTGACACATGCATAGTAAAATTATTAAGCCTCTCTGGGGCTCAGATCAATCACGGTACAGTATCATCCCAATAGAACTGGTGGCACCATACAAATATGCACAGTAAAATGATTAACCATAACTACACTAAACACTTGTTTCAATAAGTCAACTGGCCTGCCACATGGTATTTTGTTTAGAAACAGCTGACAACAAATGCAAGTTTACTTTAGAACTTTACTCCAGCTCATTTTTTAAGGCCTGTAGTTTAGGTTTAAGCTGCTTCCTCCCATCATCCAGGTCAAGGAGGATAACCTGAATGAACTCAAAGAAGCCACTGAGCTTTTCCGGATACATAGTCTTTTAACAGAAAAAAGATATCACTTCCAATGAGCAATATGTTTCTGATCTCTTTAAACTCAGGCAAGGCAGCACGTGTCCAAGTACAATTAAAATAAACAAATAAAAAATAAAATGAACATACAAACATGCCTACCACAAAAGTTGTGCCTTGAATGGTTGCCTGTTTTGTGCCATAAACACTGCTGCTGTCTGTGATGCTTGACACTACTGGATGTATATCAATAGGCAATGTTTCAATAAAGACAGACTCCATGTTTGAAGTCTGTACTGGTGGCTTGAAAAATCTTTGTGATGACAGATAGAATGCCATCATGTTTTGGTGTCTCTCGCCAATGTTTTCAATATATTTTTGTAGTTGTGAGTGTCACAAACAATCTTCTTAAAAACCTTGTGCTTCCCTCTCATTTTCCAGAGATGCACAAGAGGACCAAAGCACTTGATGAGAAAAGGATAATGTTCGTAGTGGTGCTTTGGTCGCAGTCTTAAGTTGGGGAAGACTTCCTGAAGGAGGTGCCTGTGATCTAAAATCTTGCTGGCCATGTACTGAATGGTATTATCTGTGAAACTATGAGAAACAGCAAGCCTAACTATATCCTTCAATTCCTTTAGGATCTCCCATATTTTGTCCTCGGGCACTCTGGAGCCAATGAAAACAGATCTAGTCTAAGAAGAGTGTGGTTTTCATGCCCATTCCACCAATTGTACGTCCCATCCCAATAGAACTGGTGACACAATATGCACAGTAAAATGATTAACTATAACTACACTAAACACCTGTTTCAATAAATCAACTGGCCAGCCACATGGTATTTTGTTTAGAAACTGCTGACAACAAATGCAAGTTTACTTTAGAACTTTACTCCAGCTCATTTTTTTAAGGCCTGTAGTTTAGGTTTAAGCTGCTTCATCCCATCATCCAGGTCAAGGAGGATAACCTGGATGAACTCGAAGAAGCCACTGAGCTTTTCCGGGTACTTCAAATGCAGTGCATACACCAATGCAAACAAAATCACCAGCGAATCGGTCCATGATCTATGTGACATGACAACCATATCTTCAAGAACAATGGACACATGCTGGGTTTCGAAGGGAACTTGAAGCACCTCCTCCTCATTCACGACTGCCACCAGAGCCACTCTTCGCTCCTGGGCGGCTTCCGAGTCATCCTAAAAAAAAAAAAGGAGAAAGGAACGTCTAAGTATAATTTTACAAATCAAGCTTATTAAAGTCTGATGATAAACACCCATATTATGGATTCTGAAGATGGCCTGAATCAGCAGCCCAAGGAGCAGGATGTAGGCCTCCAAGTGGAGGACAAGACATCCACTGTTCATCTGATGGAGGACAAACCATCTCTTCAGTCAGATAAACTAAAGAAAGTCATACTACCCGGGTCAATCGACATTGGCTGTATTACCATTTAAAGTTACTGAGCTAAATCCAAGGTTCGATTATTCACTTGTCTATACAAAAAGAGACCCAGGAGGCACTGTGGTGTTCTTTTTGTGGATTTACATATTACTGATTGTAGCTACACTGGTCCAACAAAAGGCCACAATTCATACTGATGTCTAGATTTTCCGCTTTATTTCTCCTCCTCCTCCGACGTTGTTACAAAATCGTAGAACACCGTGAAAACTATAAGTAGAAGCATAAAAGTCCATATGAGTCCATTGAAGCTAATGCTAACACAATGTAAATACATGAAGAAAACACTGTGTGCTTATGCATATTGTAAACAACCGTGAAATGAAATACAGATAAACCAAAAATCACAATTACCGTTTGCGCCTCTTGAACACAGTGTAAATGACTCTGAACATGCACCATGACTTCTTGCTTCCATGTCTGTGTTCCCGCTTCTACTTTCAACCCACAATCCCACAGTTCACCCTCAAACAGACCGGGTCATGTAACCATACTCTTTCAAAATAAATTTCCTCATATGAAGGTTCTTAAAATAACAAATGAAATCATAGCACTACATTTTTCATCAACTTATTTATAAATGTAAGCCCATTTTTAATTATCTTATCTGTTGTCATGAATTTATGTCTATTTAACCTTTTTAAACACTTGATAAATAAACAAACATGAGAAACATAAACCTTACACCATGAACTCTGTCTTACAGACAGTTACACTCCCATCAAATTACTATGATTTATGATCACCTTTGACCTTGAATAAATCTAGTAATTTCACAAACAATACACAATACCTGGTGTGAGAGAACTCTGAGATCAATAATGTGACTGTAACCCTCAACACATGTACGTGTGACAGGAACTGTGGAAATACATTTAGTTACTTTCCCACTAACACAACAAGTTTGTGAATAGGACGCTCAATAATGGATGGATTAGTGAGCCTTTGACCTTCCTTTCCTAGTTTTTTGTTACCTATTTGTATGGTGGCTTTACGCACCAGACCATCATCATCTGTACAAACATTTGATACCCTTCCCAGTCTCCATTCATTGCGAGGAGATCCCTCTTCTCTGAGAATGACAACATCTCCAATCTTGACATTGCGTCGTGGAGAATGCCACTTTTGCCTTAGAGTGATGTTTGCCAAATATTCTTTCTTCCACCTACACCAGAATTGTTCAGACAAGTATTGTACTCTGCGCCACCTTTTCTTGGCGTACAGGTCTTCTGCCTCAAATTTTCCTGGGGGAGGCAGAGGAACAGAGGTTTTCATGGTGAGCAGATGGTTTGGTGTAAGTGGCTCTTCACCTTTAGGATCACTGATGCTGTCAATAGTGAGTGGGCGGCTGTTTATTATTGACATGGCTTCATAGAAAAATGTTCTCAAAGAAGCATCATCCAACCTCCCAGCACTCTTTGAAAGAACCCAAGTCATAACACTCCTCACCGTCCTAATCTGCCGTTCCCATTCACCTCCCATATGACTAGCATCAGGTACATTCATCACAAGGTCACACTGTTTCTCTGCTAAATAAGCAGCCACTCTGTCTTTGTCCATTTCTTTTAGAGTCTTGGAGAGTTCGTTTCTTGCCCCCACAAAATTTGTTCCTTGATCTGATCTGATTTCTCTTACAGGTCCTCGGATAGCTATGAAACACCGCAAAGCATTAATGAATGCATCTGTCGTTAGATCCTCAAGCATTTCAATGTGGATGGC
Organism: Trisopterus minutus; assembly: GCA_027122715.1. Taxonomy (NCBI): domain Eukaryota; kingdom Metazoa; phylum Chordata; class Actinopteri; order Gadiformes; family Gadidae; genus Trisopterus; species Trisopterus minutus. The sequence continues at coordinate 4,486 of JAOPUD010028719.1, forward strand.
TCTTGATGATAAACAAGTGAATATCAGACCATATCTCTTACTTTCCTTCCGACCCTGTTTAGTTGGAAAGGGTCCAAAACAGTCCATCCCACAGAATGAGAATGGCGGTGAGGGGTCGATACGGTTCACAGGTAGATCAGCCATCTTTTGTGTTTCTGTAGGCCTGCGAGCTCTTCTGCATGGGACACATTGTTTAATCCGATTTGCCACAACTTTACTGCCACCAAGAATCCAGTAACCATTTGCTCTCAGCTCATTGAGGGTTTGACCTCTGCCTTGATGCTGAGTTTTTTCATGACAGTAGTCCAGGATCAGGCGTGTGACAACACCATCTTTTGGCAAGATGACAGGATGTTTCAGGTCAAGAGGTAAGGAAGCTGCTTTTAATCTCCCTCCCACCCTGAGAACATCCTCCTGCAGCACTGGATCAAGCTGAAACAACTGATTATTATGTGACAATTTTCCCTGCCTAAGCTTCTGTATCTCCTCTTTGAAGGCATCTCTCTGTGCTAATCTCACAAGCACTAAACTCGCCTTTCTTCTTTCTTCAACTGTTATGAGCTCTAGCGATTTGCCTTTTTGTGCTAGCCGTTGGATTCGAGCTACAACGTTCAATGCAGTATGCCACTTAGAGAATCTTTTGAATCTGTCCAGGAAATTCTCTTCCTTGACTGCATTGATTTGCAGTGCTTGTGTGATTTTTATCTCAGGATCTCCCACCATGAGATCTGGAGTTGTTTTTGGTGTGGCAATCTCTCTTTCCCAGAGGAATTTTGGTCCAGTAAACCAGTTGGAATGAATCAGGTCTGCCACCTTGAGGCCTCTAGAGGCATGATCAGCCGGGTTTAGATCAGTGTCAATGTAGTACCACTGGGCTGGATCTGTTGTGTCTCTGATTCTCTGTACTCTGTTCGCGACAAAAACATGAAACCTACGGGCTTCATTAGCAATGTAGCCTAGAACTACTTTCGAGTCAGTCAAAAAGTATTCCTCGTCGATTTTGAGTTCCAACTCCTCTTTTAACATGCTACTGACTGCTGCTGACACCACGGCAGCTGTTAACTCAAGTCTTGGTATGGTTACAACCTTTGTGGGAGCGACTCTGGCTTTGCCTATGATTAAAGAGCAATGTACCTTATCTTCACTCACCACTCGGATGTATGAACATTGACCGTACCCATAGCTACTCACATCCGAAAAGTGGTGCAACTCGACTCTTTGAAGCTTTCCCAAGGCTTCAGGAGCAAAGCATCTTGGGATGTGGAGCTGTTGCAGGTTCTCCAGATCGTTTAGCCAATTTTTCCACTGTGGCTCTGTCTTTGGGCAGTGGTTCATCCCATGCTATGCCTTTTGACACATTTCCTGTAGTACTTTCTTTCCCAACAGGAGAAAAGGCGCAAGAAAGCCGAGGGGGTCAAACACAGAGGCTACAGTCGAAAGGATTCCTCTCCGTGTTGCTGGTTTCTCCTCAAGAGATACACCAAAGGAGAAAGTGTCGACGTCCACATTCCACTTCACTACCAACACAATCTGAACAGGAAGATCCCCATGGCTGAGGTTTACATCTTGAACTCCACTGGCTCGTTCACAGTCGGGAATTGACTCCAAGACTTCCCTGTTATTGGAGATAAACTTGTGGAGATGCAGTTTACCTTTTGCACACACAGTTTGTGTCTCTTTCACTAATCTGATGGCCTTATCTGCCGACTCCACACTGATCAGGCCGTCATCAACATAAAAGTTTTTCTTTATGAAGTTGGCCGCAGATGAATACTCTTTTTCATTTTCATTTGCCAAGAACTTCATGCCATAATTTGTGCACCCAGGGGAGGACGCTGCTCCAAAGAGGTGAACTTTCATGCGGTATTCTTTTGGCTCTGAATTGGTATCCCCCTGTTCCCACCAAAGAAACCGCAAGTAGTTTCTGTCTTCTCTGCTTACATGAAATCTGTGAAACATTTTCTCTACATCACAGATGATTGCAACTGGATGCTTGCGGAATCTACAGAGAACCCCTGTCAGACCATTGGTGAGATCAGGTCCTGTCAGTAAGTGATCGTTGAGAGCTGTGCCCTCATATTTAGCAGAACAATCAAATACGACTCTGATTTTCTCAGGTTTTCTTGGGTGATAAACCCCTTGATGTGGTATGTACCACACATTTCCGTCCTGGGGCGAGTCTTCAGCCCTCTCTGCTTCCCCACCTTCGATGACACCTGCCATGAATGTAACATAGTCCTCCTTGAATTTGGGATTTCTCTCAAATTTCCCTTTTAGATGCTTCAGTCGCACCAGAGCGAGGTACTTATTTTCTGGTAGGTGTGGACGTGCTTTGAAAGGAAGTGGCATTTCCAGGTGGCCATCTGAGTTCTGCTGTATCGTCTGGTTCAGGATCTGCATGAACTGAATATCATCTTGTGATATGGTCTTTTCCCCATAATTTGTGTCTCTAAAGTCAGATTCAAGGACTCTGAGAACAGCAGCTGGTGTTAAAGATGGAAGCTCTTTGACGGACACACGATGGCAAAGACCTGTCACCTCTGTTGATTTAGCCGTCTTTGGTGAGCTGCCAACAATGCTCCATCCTAAGTCAGTCCTAATGGCATATGGCTCTTCATCACCACCTGTAATAACCTGTCGTGGTGTTAATGCTCTGCTACAGTCATAGCCTATTAAGAGTCCAACTTTACAATCTAGCAACTGTGGTATTTCCTGTGCTATAGCATTCAGGTGTTTCCATCTCTTAGCTGTTGCAGGAGTAGGAATGTGTGTGCGTTCAAGTGGGATGAAATCTCTGGTGTATGCAGGTGGTAAGTTAACAAAGCTATGTGAGGAAAACCCTCTGACTCTGAGACCACTAACTCTGTTGCTCTGAACAATGGAATCTTTTCTCATTATAGTGGTAAGCTTTAACTTAACTGGCTCTGAACCTGCACCCATCTTCTCACACACCTCTTTGTCTACAAAAGTAGTACTACTCTGCGTATCTAACAAAGCATATACTAATGTCTCAGTTTCAGGGGTTGCGATTGATGAGAGCCACACAGGCACTATCATGGATGTGCTCCCACCATCACATTTGTCTATGGAGCAAGAGAGTGAAGATGACTTTTCTTCTGTCTGCACAACAGCATGGGGAGACGTGTTTGCAGCAGTGCTGCGATGCTCATGCAACGGTGTTGGATGGTGTTTTTTACATATGTTACATGTTGCCTTGTTTCTGCAGTCCTTTGAATTGTGTCCTTTCCTAAGACAACCAAAACACAGATTTTTGTCCAGTATGAATCTTCTCTTTTCTTCTGGTGACTTCTTAGTGAATATCTGACATTTGTGAATGGAGTGACTTTCACTACAGTACATGCATTTAACTGGACTTGACGAACTGAATGGCATGTGTACCCGCTTTGATTCATCTGTGTCTCTTGTGCTGTTCTCCACAGCGCCTTGTGTTCTCATCACTGTGTTGGATTTCTCTGATTCTTTTGTGTTTGTGATGAACACATTGGCTTTTGGCCGCTTCATGTCTCTGGAAGGCCCTTCTTCAGATGACTTCAAGGCATAGAGGGATGTTACAGGGTTGCATGCCACATCTGCCTCATGAGCCAAAAACTTGGCAAACTCTTTGAAACTGGGATATTCATGTGTTTCTTGCAGCCGTTTTGTCACATGTCGATTCCAGCGAGTCGTCACCCAATCAGGGAGTTTTTGTAGCATCCTCTGATTTTCATTTCATTTAACACTTGAAGACCTTTAATGTGTGGCATGGCATTGCTGCAGGCAGTCAGAAAATCACTATATTGTCTGAGTTTAACAGAATCACGTGAACTAATCTTTGGCCAGTTATTCAATTTTTCTCTGTATGCACGCTGGATTACAAAGGGATGGCCGTAACGAGCATTCAGTGCTTCCCACGCTTGGTTGTAAGCGTCTTCGTCCTTCCTGTAGAAGCTTCCTTCCAACACTGACCGTGCTTCACCGCTGATGTACTTCTGGAGGTAAAACAATCTGTCAGCTGGATTTGTGCATCTTCGTTCTATGAGTGCTTTGAAACTAGTGCTCCACTCTATGAACTTGAGTGGGTCTCCTGAGAAGACCGGGGGCTCGGGCGCTGGAAGTCTGGTGAGTGCCATTGTGTCATGTAATGCTTGTACTAAAGAAATGTCTTCGCTTACATTGTTTGATTGTTCATTGTTTCGATGTGATTGTTTCTCTTTTGTCTCTTTGTTTCTGTTGGACACAGGAGGACAGTGGCTCACCTCACCTGCTTCAGAGGCCTCGCCTGAGCCTGCTTCAGAATAAGCTTTCATCTTAGCGGCAATCACTGAAGATCTCGCTGATTTTCCAATCTTTTAAGTTCTTGCCTTTGCGCAGCAATTGCTTCCTCCATTTCCATTTCTGCCTTTTTTGCAGCAAGTTGCGCAACACAGTCTGCTCTTTTTACTGTGATACTTTGCTGCTCTGATGGACATTCTGACTGGCAGCTACAAACAGAAGATTTGGGGACTGAGGCACTAAATATTGACTGTGCATACTCTCTGTCAAGCATCATGTGCAATCTTGCATTTTCTGCCTCAGCATTAAAGTCATCTTGCCCCACTTCACTCATGCGCACTTTCAGTAGCGCCATCACATCTGCAGTTACTGCTGTGCATGAATCCATTTTACGTCTGATATCAGTGGAAGGTGCAAACTGTACTCGGATATTCTCATATGCATCTTTCACTTGAGCCTCTAGCCCTTCAACAGCGTCCATCATGCAACACAAGTTCATGTCAAAGCACTCATTTTTGAGTGAGGAGCGTGTAGCTCTAATTTGTTCTTTCCATTTGTCATACAACATAGTAAACTTATTCTCCTTTTTAGAGGTCGCTTGTTGTTTTAGCTCCAGCATTTTGGGAGTTAAATTTCTCTCCCGTGAGGATTTACGGGGTTCACCTTTGGAGGTAGTCTCTGTTAATGAAACCTTTTGAATTTGTATTTTAGCATGGATATCATCAATAATTGTCTCTAGTTTCTCTATTTCAGCTTCATCAATCTGAAGTTTTAACCGTTCATTTAATCTTATTAACTCTGCTTGGAGGGACTCAACATGTTCACTGGGACCATCACATTGTGATTTTTCACTGTGGATTGACATTGCAATAAAATAGAAATGTTACTGTATTTTAAACTAAATTATTGCTAAACATATATATTTACCAGAGCTAATAAGTAGTGCTAGTTACTCTTATAAACCTCTTATGCACTCATTTGGTAATGCATTTGAACTCTGAAGTCAAAAACCACAGGACATTCATAAAAATATAAAGCAGGAACATTTAGCATTTCACTGAAAACTTATATTGCTGAACAGTTAAGCTCTTTCAACCTTTAAAGATGTCCACACAGTTGGAGGTTGGCACTCTCAAATCAAATGCTTATTACAGAGCTGCTCTCTCTGCCTGAAGGCTGTAAATCATGTCAGGTTAAGCCAGGTAAGGATATATGAAGAGCTGTAGCACACGCTGGTAAACGCTGCCCTCTGTGATGAAGACGCGATGCTCGGTGGTTGACGTTGCCGTCTTCTCTTATCCGCAAGCCGTGATGAAGTCGCGATGCTCCGCGGTAGACGCTCTCTCTCTCTCTAGTCAGCTCCGGACGTTCCGGCATGGGTCGGACATCTGCAGCTGTCGTCTCTCAACTCTTGGCCACGTTAGCGGTACGTTTTCACTGTAGCTACACTGGTCCAACAAAAGGTCACGCTTGATACTGATGTCTAGATTTTCTGCTTTATTTCTCCTCCTTCTCCGACGTTGTTACAAAATCGTAGAACACCGTGAAAACTATAAGTAGAAGCATAAAAGTCCATATGAGTCCATTGA
>JAOPUD010028724.1:0-11354 GCA_027122715.1 Trisopterus minutus
CAAGCTACAGGAACAGAATCTGCTCTCCCCACATATGCCTTCAATAAGTTCACATGACACAGACGTGACTTCGTTCTCCGGTCTGGAGTTTCAACGACACGGTCTCCCACTCTCTTCTCAATCATGTAAGGACCACAAAAACGCGTGCTCAAACTGTCTCCCCTCATGGGCATAAGCATCAAGACTCTGTCTCCCGGCTTAAAAATTTGCTCTACAGCCCTCTTGTCATAATGCATTTTCATGCGCTCTTGAGCTCCTTTAAGATGTTCTTGTGCCACCTGACAAGCGGACGACAGTCGGTCACGGAACGTGGCTACGTACTGCAAAACAGTCCCCTCACTAGACTGCTTCACCAGTCGCTCCTTGATCATTTTCAATGGACCTCTGACATCATGACCAAAAACCAATTCAAAGGGGGTAAACCCGGTAGACTCATTCATAGCGTCTCTGAGCACAAACAACAAGAACGGGAGAGCCACATCCCAATCCCCAGGATGTTGAACAGAGTAGGTCTTAATTGCGGTCTTCAGGGTTTGATGGTACCGCTCAATGGCTCCCTGAGACTGAGGATAGTACGCTGAGGAAGTAATCTGCTCAATCCCTAGGCCACACATTACCTCCTGAAACACATTGGACACAAAATTGGTGCCCCGGTCAGACTGAATTTGCCTTGGGAGGCCAAAACGAGAGAAAAAACCTATTAAAGAATCTAGAACGGGTTTTGCCTTGATATCTCTCAGAGGCAAAGCCTCAGGAAAGCGAGTAGTCACATCCATGATTGTTAACAGATACTGATTACCTTTTTTCGTCTTAGGCAACGGCCCAACACAGTCAATAAGGACCCGGGAAAAAGGCTCATCAACAACAGGGAGAGGACATAAAGGTGCAAGGGGAATTTTCTGATTGGGTTTCCCCACCATCTGACATGAATGACAAGACCTACAGATAGCCACCACATCACGATGTAACCGAGGCCAGTAGAAATGCCGGAGGATTTTTGCCTGGGTTTTCCTAATTCCCAAATGGCCAGCCAACGGTGTTTCATGGGCCAGACGCAAAACCTCAGGGCGGAAACTGTCTGGCAACACAACCTGCTCCACAGCACTCCAGACCTCAGTGGCTGGATGATCAGAAGGCCTCCACTTTCGCATCAACACATTGTCACGCACAAAAAATCCCTCAGCCATATCTCTGCTTTCTTCCAAGCTAACAGCACTCTCTCTTATTGATGTTAACACAGGGTCCGCCTTCTGACCAGCAATAAGCGCTGCCCTGCTATACTGCTGAGCATCAGGCAGACCATCCAATGTGGCAAGAAAGGTTTCAGACAAAGCTACCGGTTCTACTTCTGTCGGTGTGGTGCTCTGTGTTCTCTTTGACTGAGAGTGTGTGACCACACAGGCTGGGAAAACCGCACTCTCGTTCCAGAGCTTAAGTCTCTGGCGACTCACAAGGTTCCAAACTTACTACAGGAGTAAGACAGACTTGACTACCAGCCAAGTCATTGCCTAAGAGCAAACCAACGCCATCTATGGGCAAAGACTCTACTACACCCACAGTAACATAGCCAGTGATGAGGTTAGATTTCAGACTCTATGCAGAGGGACAGCACCATACTCACCTCCCAGACCTTTAAGGAGGACGGAGGCTTTCAGGGAGGTTTTATCCGTCCAAGACATTAGCCCAGCTAACAAAAGAGACTGAGCTGCCCCTGTATCCCTTAAAACATTTACTGGTACCTCAGGCTCGCCTTCAGAGGGCGCAACCGTACCCTGATAGACAAAACCTTTATACACCTCCGACGTTACTCCTATGGGTGTGTTCACTGGGGACAGTGGTTCGTCAAAGACAGGACCTTTTGCTTTCTTAGTCATACACAAGCCACAGGCCGTCGAGCATCATCATAACGGCCTCTATTCTCCAGCAGCCGACAGCGAGACTTCATGTGACCAGGTTTCTTACAGTAGTGGCAAATTATCTCACTCGACTGGTTAGATTGACGAAAGGGCTTGGTACTAGAAAAAGGGTTAGCACCAGCTCTGCCGCTCTGATCTGCTCTGACCTGACTCGGTGGATCCATCTCCTTCTTACTTTCAAATCCCTGCTTCCGGCCCATTACTGAGGATCTGCCTTTCCAATGATCTTGGTGAACCAACACATAATTATCAACCTTTTCAGCAGCCTTCCTCGGCTCAGTCACTTGCTGTTCATTCAAATGCACTTCAATATGACGAGGCACACTAGATTTAAACTGCTCTAGGAGAAGCAATTTTCTCAGGTCTTGAAAAGTGTGAACCTCACAAGCCCGCAGCCACTTGTCGAACGCCAGCTCCTGCTGCCTAGCGAGATTGACATATGTCTGGTCAGACTTTAACTTTAAAGTGTATTCACCACTATCAGCAAACCCAAGAGCAACATACGCTTCCTGCGCCTTCCCTGTAAATTCTCTTCGAACCAAAGTCACCCATTCAGACCGAGGCCAAGACCTCTCCGTTGCAGTACGCTCAAAAACCTCAAAAAATATCTCTGGAGCCTCTGCACAAAACCGTGGCATGATCTTCAAACACCTATAAATATCAAAACGTCCCTGATGTTCCGGCTGACGCTGATGATCTTGACTTTCTCTCTTTATCTGTTCCAGTTTTGTGCTAGCTACCTGTAGTTCGAGCTGTAGATCCTGCTCTCTTTTCTCACGCTGTTCCTCTTCATACTGCCCGTCTTTCACTCTGCGTATTTCTTTAGTGCGCTCATCTGTACACCCAAGCTGCAAAGCTAATTTATCCACAAGTGAGATTTTCTTCCTGTCTTCTGCATATTCAATCTCCATGAAACCAAACAGCTCCAATAGCTGCGGCTTAGTGAGCTTCACAAGCCGACCTCGAGTGACCTCTTCTTCCATGAACTCTTCAGCAAAGTCAGTCATTTTGCCTGATAGAGTTAACTCAAAATAGTCAAATGCCAGAACAGGCTAAACCAAAAAGCATTCAAAATGCAATATCCTAATTGCCAAAGCTGCTCCACACAGGAAATATTTGCAATGGTCAATGCACAAAATTTCCCAGCATAGACTTGACCTAAACAAACAACAAGGCTGTTAGACCTCCTACTATAATGGACCAATCACGCTTGAGGCAGTGCTACAATGCCATTCAAACAAGTTTAATAGGACTTGACAGACAAAACAACTCAGCCTAGGCTAATTCAATCAGGCGCCCTGGTACACAGACCATAGGCTACAACGGAAAAGTCCACAGGAGCAAATAAGGCTACACTAATTGCTTCAATTATAATAATTGCAGCAAAGCGAACGCCGAATATACGATAACGTTTCTTTCGCAGAGCGACACAAAAAAACGCCCCACATGAAATCACTAAACAACTGTTTACACAATTTTACAAAACATGTCTTCACACAAACACTTCGTAACCAAACTACTTACCACAATACACTACAGGGAACAAACACCTAAATCCCGGACGAGCCCCCACTTGATATGACGGAGGGTTAATGTAACTAGCGACCCACAATGCAGCTACGCGAAAGCCAAACACAACCGCATGCGTAAGCCAGCCTATCTAAATCAATTCAAAAGAACGCTCGTAAATCTAGGGGGATTTAACTAGCTAGCCAACCTTCTCCTCAGTGTTACTTGCCCTGCGTGAGTGTGGTAACGTGGACGTGAAGCTATGTCAGTAGTGTGGGTGATGGTGTGTGTGACTACTGAAGGCCACAAGAGAGAACCTTACCAGCTCCGAAGGCGAGCGTGCAAATCGGGCCAGCCCAGGTCTTGTTCTTCCTCCGAGAGCGGCCAGCTCTCTCTGTTGTTCGGTTGTAGTTCAAGTTTTGTTTAAAATAAATGTCCGGTGCCAGACTCCACGTCATAAACAATAACGAAATCCCAGAAGAAGGGCGAATGTCGGTTCAGGTGAAAACCGGTGTGCGTCTCGCTCCGTCGCGACACTCAGGCGTTTTCGCCTCCCTCAGGTGTCCACCTGTAATCAATTTTGAAACGCCGCGCCTGCCCCGCCCAGCGATCAACTGGTACTCGAGCAGCCTTCAATCAGTATGTATTTGCCCTAACCTGACCGTAACAGGTGTGAAACTATAAAGATCTGCCTTATAATGATAGCGACCTAGAGACATGTGCAGTATGCCTTTAGTGTAATTTGGCAAGGAGTCGTGCATGCAACGTGTACAGGGGTATAGATACAAAGCATAAATCCCTGTGCACACTTTGCCTCAGAAGCAGTCAAGCGCTATAACGTTGTATTCTATTTAATCTATTTATGAAGCAGATGACGTGCATTTTTTATATTTGCTACTATTTCCCATATATGTTGTTGTATTTAAATATGTAAAGATAAAGATGTGACTGTAAGATGTGACATGTTTTTATGTGTAAAGGTGCGACTTTGTTTGACGTTATTATTTGAGTGAACGTTTTGTATTGTTTTTGCGTGGTTGGCGTCTTTAAGAGTCCTTACATGCCCAGTCCGCACACACACGCTTGCTCATAAGCCCTCGTTAGACCCCCGTTAGGATACGTCAACGTCAAGGTTAGTGGTGGGACTGGAGAAACTGCTACAGTTAGTGACTGACGTATCACTTGCTTTTATAGTTCTCCTTTCGGACGATACTTCTCTAATGGTGCTTTTTGGAAAACTTCTGGAAAGGGACAGTATAAGGCACGGTGCTCACTTGTTTAAGACATTCAATACTTTACTTGCCTCTAAATGTCCATTAATTAAACAAAAAACGGCCAAAATATGTCTCACGAAAGACGGCCTTATGGGATATGGAACCCCCAGAACGTTTGGTCCAATTGGGTTGAGGTTTTTGGTTGCTATGGCGATAGGCTCCGCGCCTCCGCTCGTCAAGTTGTCGTCCGTGTTTCATTAACGTCATCTCAGTGAAGACCCATTTTCTGCTGTTTTCAATGTGTTCTTTACGCAGACTTTGTGATGGGTGTGTATGAGAGATAGATGAGGTTCCTTGTATACCGCATACCGTTATAGTTAATAATTTGGTTGTTTAGGGTGTATTTGTCATGGGAGAAGTATGATTTATCGGTTTTCTGGCAATTTACGCTTTGGGCAGTCTATAGTTGGGCTGGAAATAGCCAACAGTCACAAGTCAGCTATTCTGTATTATACCTCCAATGTAGTCGAACTTGATCACAATAGCTATTTGTTTAACTCTTCACTTTATTTGTTTCCAACCATTTAACTTTTTTTAAATTGTGCGCGTTTTTACATTGTTTACTCCATTTAGTCAAATCCCTTCACTTGATTTAAGCCATTTAACAAACTTTGAAAATAACTATTTGCAAACGGACGGTAGTAGCCACGGCTACCGTTTGAAAGTTTGAATATTTTCTAACTTTTAAACGGAGGTGGTGGCGACAGCCACCAGCCAGTTGCCAACAGCCACCTATGTTTGCAAATAGTTATTTTCAAAGTTTGAATATATTTTTATACATAAAGTGGTAAAGAAAATACACATATTTAAACTTTTGAAACTTTTGAACGGAAGTGGTGGCAACAGCCAGCTATGTTTGCAAATAGCTATGGATAGTTAATATTTGTGTTTTCTGTTTATTTATTATCATCTATCATTATTTTCCCCATCATTAAAATATAATAATATTATAAATAATTCTGACGCCCCTTTCTTCAAACAGCCTGCCATGGAGGAAGATGGAGGAGCACCTGACCACCGCCCGGCCCCTTCTGTGTTTGTATCGCTGCCACAGAAGGAACCTTCTTTTTTCAGCACTGTCCCATCTCTCCCCTCTTCCTGTGTCTCCCCCACTACATCCCTCCCCTCTTCCTGTGTCTCCCCCACTACATCCCTCCCCTCTTCCTGTGTCTCCTACACTACATCCCTCCCCTCTTCCTGTGTCTCCCCCACTACATCCCTCCCCTCTTCCTGTGTCTCCCCCACTACATCCCTCCCCTCCTTCTGTGTCTCCCCCACTACATCCCTCCCTGTTTCTCATCACGCCGCCTCTCTCTTCCCGTTACCATTTTCTCCTGTATCCACTGCCAGATCCTTCCCTGTTCTGTTCCCTGTTCCTGTTCTTCTGTTCTCTGGTATCTCCCCAATAACTGTGTCTCCTTCTCCCTCCCTCCCCTCCTCTCCTTCTCCAACAGGAATCCTGGGTCTTCCAGATGTCATCGTCCCCAGCAGCACCGATGTCTCCTCCCCAACAGGAAGGTCATCGGATGTCGGTGAGCAGAGCAGCTCAGGGACCTCAGAGGACACCACCCTGCCTGATGAGGATGTACTGGTGATTCAAAGGTAGGTAACAAGTAGCATTAAGTTCACCGCCGGTGCAATGATGCCAAAAATTACTAATCCATGTTTGTAACTTTTCAATTAGCATTCCTGCCTTTTCATTTGTCCTTTAACATCAAAACATCAGCTCCTATCTTCACTTCAGCTGAATAATGTCCTTTGTTGATCACATCGAGGAGATCCATCAGCACAGGCTTGGATATCAAGTAGAAATCTATGAAAGAATGAGTCCACTTTGCTAATACGTGAGGTGACTTTCCTCCTCTGTGTCTCCCTCTCTGTTCCCCTGGTCCCTGTGTGGTGCAGTCAGCCTCAGAGGGCCCAGAGCAGCCTGCTGCGCTCCTTCACTGGGAGGAGCAAGACCCCGCAACGCCACGAGGCCCGAGGGTAAGAGACAGGAAGGAAGCTGATTTTTTAGAGAATAAACATCAACAATACAAGCAGCCTCTGTTTGGGGCCGATAATGCCTTCACCCCCTTATAGTCCATAGTTTAAGGGGTTCTGGTTATATTTGCAGAGATTTACCCTTTCCAGCACATTGGTTGTCTCTTCTTTAAAACCTAATATTCCCTACTATATACTACAGGCTGGCACAGTGACTAATGATGTGGATGTGTTTTCTCCAGGTTGCCCAACATTGGAAACAGCTTCTTCCTGAACGCGGCCCTGCAGTGTCTCTACAGCCTGCCCTGCTTCTGTAGGGACATCACGGGGCAGGAGGACCTCTGGAGCCCCCGGGGAGGAACCACGCTGAAGCTGCTGAGGTCCAGTAGAGAACCAGACCCTCACTCTGCACTCACACTAAGGAAGAACCAGACCCTTAGTCCTCACACTAGAGGAGAAACAGACCCTTAGCCCTCACACTAGAGGAGAAACAGACCCTTAGCCCTCACACCAGACCCTTAGCCCCACACTAGAGAAGAAACAGACCCTAAGCCCTCACACCAGACCCTTAGCCCTCACACTAGAGGAGATCCAGGCCCTTAGTCCTCACACCAGACCCTTAGCCCCACACTAGAGGAGATCCAGACCCTTAGCCCTCACACACTACAGTACAGCTTGGATGATTTACTGACAAATTGAATGCTCCACTGTACAACATTAAGTATACTAAATGCTTCGTATGCTGTTCTACAGGTACTTGGGGGAGCTCTATAAATCCCGGCAGGGGGAGGGCTCCTACAAAGGCAAGCGCCGACTCCTGTGGTCCATCAAGAGCAGTCTGGCAGAGTTCAACGAGGAATACCAGCATTACTCTGAGCAGGTACAGCTGATGACTCCTTATCTCTTGGCTAATGCACTTGTTGAGAAGTAAACACATGTCAACTGAACTTGTGGTTTCTGACAGGATGCTCATGAGTTCCTGCTCCTCCTCTTCATGAAGATGAATATGGAAGGTGAGACCCTGCAGGAGACCTCCCCGTCACCCGGCTAAATCTGCCCCATCCAGAACTTTGAGTTCAGACTGCAGTGTGTCCGCACCTGCTCCAGGTAACGCTCCAGGACTACATTGAATGTATTATTGTTGTTGTCACATAGCACTACTATAGTACCTCCATCATTCAATGATGGGATTCAGAGTCAATCACTGTAACGCTAATACTTTTGGCATCATGATCTGGTCTGCTGTGTTCTAATGGAGATTTTCTGATCTCTGCCCGTCTTAAAAGCTGCGGTGACCAGGTCTTCCAGGAGGAGGAGCAGAACCACTTGTCCTTGGACCTCCACCCGTCGTTGACAGCAGGCCTCCAACTCGACTTCGAGGTAAGTACACCGTTGTGTTGGTACGTTAGATTACTCTGGTCCACTGATACTCATTTCGAACTTTTCCTCAGCCTTCAGAGTTGGAGTGCACCTGCTGGCAGTGCTCTGGATGCCAGGCAACAGTGGTTCGGCATTTCCTCACTCTGCCAAGGTGAGCCATGAACCTGAGTCTGTTGTCTCCCATGTTGCCTTGAAGCAGCCTTTTCATACGTACGGGCGCGTGTGTGCGTGCAGCCATCTAACGATGAACCGTGTGTGTGTCCACAGAGTGTTACTGCTTCACATGAAGTGCTTCCACCATGACGGGGCGCGGTTGAGGAAGGTGAGCGATGCTGACAGCATTCCTCCGTGGCTGTCTCTGGCCTCCCTCGGCGGAGAGCAGGGTGCTGCAGCTGGGATGGACCCACTGAGGTAAGAGATGAGGAAACAGACTGGGAGGGTTTGCAGTGTGTTGGGCTTCATGTAAAGCAACTGGGAGGGTTGGGTGTGGTGGGCGTCATGGAAACAGAAGCAGATTAATCTAGATAGGTAAACCGGCAATAACCTCCCATGCCTCTGATAGAGGACCTCACACAACCATTTTAGTGATTAATTTATGATCCTCAATATCTAATTAATCATGATGAATGGAATGTGTTGTAGAACAAGTTATGGAGGTGGGGCGATAGCATCTGGAGCCAAACCAAGTGCCAGCATAGGTAAGAAAAGATTAATGGATTTATATCTCAGCCCAACCGCTTGGGTTGGTCAGTTGTGTACAAACAGGATTGTTGGTGTTTCTCAGCAGCAGTGGATCGTCTTGACAGGGCAGGAGACAGGGACAGAGATCTACAGGAAGGACATGTGGTGAGACTGGGCAGAGGGACAGGGACAGAACATGGCCAGATTCTAGTGATGATGTAGCAGAGAAGCTTGAAGCGTTTTTACACTGCCAAACATGCCTTATTATGTCTTATTTTAAACTATTTTCTGGCATGGTTCATGAGTTGACACTGACCGAGGTAATATACCGTCTTGATGTCGCACCCCAATGTCACCTCTAGAACCCTACACATATTGAGGTTTCCATTTTCATGTAAATGCAATTAGGCGGCATTGCGGTACCAGGGGCAGGACAGGTGTTGCTGCATTGTCTCTACAACAGAGACAACGCAGCGACATCAACTTGAGTAGTTCTAACCGGGGAGACGGTAAGATCCGCAAGCTGCTGACCATCATGGGGGAGAAGGTGATGTAGTCGCATTTACCAATGACGGTGAAAGATGGTTAACAAACATGTGGTCAGCAAAATAAAGAATATGTTGGCGTTTTTTCACTTGTAAATAGTTAATCGGGTTTGTAGCCTACACTCAGCCGGCTCCTTGACGAAGGGGGAATATACCCCCTCGGTTTTACACAAGCAAGACAGTGAATGCAAGATCTGCCAAGCAGCAACCGTACCTGCTTGGCAGTGTAAAAATGCCTTCTGTTTCATCATGTGTTTAGGTAGAGTAGGGTTTGGGCTCTTTATGGTTCTATGTTCACGCAACGCAGTGACCACGCAGACGCTTCGACCCAGACGCTTCAACGCAGTCGTGAACCTTTGTGGTTCAGCTTTGGGTTTTGGAGGGGACCAATCACAGCCCATGCGGCTGCGTCACCTCAACGGAAGGTTACCATTTTTGGGAGGCGCACGTCAGGCCCTTGCGGCGGACGCAAGGAGGGTCTGCAAGGACGTCAGGCGTCCGTAACCCCCTTGCGTTGTCTGAACGTGGGACCATAATCAGGGTGAGGTTCTCTGACAAATGAATCCTGTTTCCCTACAGAAGGGATCACAGCCACCAGAGCACCTACCGTCTGTCAGGGATGGTCTCTCACCTCGGGGAGAGCATCGACACCGGTAACTGAAGCTTTTAGAGTAAAGAATGTGAATCTGTACCTGACACATGCGTTAGACACTAGACCCGTCCCACGCTGGGACACCGTGAGGTAATGGATGTCTTGTGTCCCCCAGGTCACTACATCAGTGACGTCGCTGCAGAGGACGGCGCCGTATGGTTCACCCTCAACGACGCCCGGGTGAAGCCTGCGAAGACGCCGGTCCTGAGGACCAGAGAGAAGACTGCCTACATGTTGTTTTACGTCCTCAGGTGATACTTTAAACGTCACTCTTTTCAACAGCCAGTGCATCGTTTTAACCTCAAAGTCGGTTTTACTCACTGAACTGACTGAAAGACTGACTCCTGCTCGTCTTATTCCACCAGTGGAGCAGGAGAGGGAGACCATGTCCCGCTGGCTCAGAACCAGGAGCCACCTGGAGCTAAGGGAGACTGAGACCTGTGAGGCCCAGGAGAGCGTCTGATTGGTGGAGCCTCTACAACCCGCTCTAGGGGCCACGCCCTGCAGCCCCCCCTCTACAGCCCCTCTAGGGGCCCTCAGCCCCCCTCTACAGCCCCTCTAGGGGCCCTGCAGCTCCCCTCTACAGCCCCTCTAGGGGCCCTCAGCCCCCCCTCTACAGCCCCTCTAGGGGCCCTGCAGCCCCCCTCTACAGCCCCTCTAGGGGCCACGCCCTGCAGCCCCCCCTCTACAGCCCCTCAAGGGGCCCTGCAGTCCCCCTCTGTGGACACTTAACTGTGTGTTCACACCAAACGCGACGGCGCAACACGATTCAATACAAAGTCAACGTGGAGACGCAAATCGGGCGAAATTTGACGCTAGAAAAACCTGTGGTAAGATTTGATTGACGGCGCGACATTTTCCCTTTCCACAGGCGAGCGCGTTTACGTGGATTGCAGTGCGACAGATTTCGCTGAAGTTGAAATATTTGAACTTTGCAGCGACATTCGCGTGGCGACAGCCAATCAGCGTTCACTCCCTGTGGGTAACGTGGGTGAAGTGAGGTAAAACAGCCAATCAGCGTTCAACCGGCCGGGCCAAGCATTCCCATGAACTGCAGTTTGGAGGAGAAAGTGATTGTTGCCGTTTGTGACTCCCGGAGCTTTATATATAATATAATATAATATTATATAGATATATATAATAGATTAATATCTATATAATATAATCTATACAATATAAATAATATCACGGCACAAAGCTCCCTGCACTCCGCTGTGCGCTTGGAGACGTGATTGTTGCTGTTTGTGACTCCCGGAGCTCTATATATAATATTATATATATATTAATATCTATAGAATAATAGAATAATAATATCACGGCACAAAGCTGTGTGTGTGCCCCGGATGATGTTATGAACCCATAAACGACGGGCATTCCGACGTCTCTCCCTCTTCCACAACAGGTAAAGACATGC
>JAOPUD010028743.1:0-11334 GCA_027122715.1 Trisopterus minutus
GTTTGGTGTCGATTGGGTTAAAGGTTATGGAGTTATGGCTATTAATTTCCAGAGCTCCGCCCCTTTTGTGTTGATTGCCTAATAGCTTCAGAGGGGAACAATATTTTGCTGACCTCTTGACAGGGATTGAGCAAGTTTGAGTATTGATGCTAGCTAGAAAATTTGGAGCCAATCGGATGTACGCTGTAGGAGCAGTGTGCTAAAACGTGTTTTTCACAAAATTCAAAATGCCGGGAAAATTTTCCAGACGGACATTAGTAGTCCCAGTGGCAATTTTGTAGAGCACACAGAAAAACCTTCCGAGGGGAAATAAACAACACAGAACCAAACACAAACCCAACCGAAATAAAAAAAAACTAAAAAAAACAACCAAATGTATGTACAGATGTGCAAAATTTGAAGTGATTTGGAGTTAGGGTGTGTTGTACCGTGTAAAACCTGTAGGTGGCGCTAGTGAGCGTCTTGGAATGTGAAATTTCTGAAATGTGGCAATTTGCAAAAATTTTCGGCAGGCCGAATGTGCAGCAAGAAATTTTGGAATTTTGGGGTATGGGAAGGTCCCCAAAAAGGCATTTGATGTGGCAGAAGAATAATAAAAGACAAGGGATTTGGCCCGACTATGTCGGCTCGGTCCCTAATAATCTGTACAGTTTCAATAGGGACTTTGCCCGACATATGTCGGCTCGGTCCCTAAAAAGAATAAACATTACAAATACAATAGGGACTTCGCCCGAAATATGTCGGCTTGGCCCCTAATAATCCGTTGAATTACAATAGGGACTTTGCCCGACATATGTCGGCTCGGTCCCTAACTAACGTACAGGGTTTCAATAGGGACTTCGCCCGACATATGTCGGCTCGGTCCCTGATAATCCTTAGGGTTTTAATAAGGACTTCTCCCGGCATATGTCGGCTCGGTCCCTAATAATCTGTAGGCTTTCAGTTGGGACTTCGCCCGACATATGTCGGGTCGGTCCCTAATAATCAGTTCATTGCAACAGGGACTTCGCCCGACATATGTCGGCTCTGTCCCTAATAACCAACAGGGTTTCAATAGGGACTTTGCCCGACTATGTCGGCTCGGTCCCAGATAAAACTTGAATACATTCACTCGTCCATGACCATGATTTCTGCCTGAGTCACTTCAGATTGATTTTCACCAATCAATTGCAATTGATCGCAGTCAATTGGTCATGATTTGTTTGAGGCACCTAGCAGCTGAAATTACATATTATACCTTTAATAGACTACAAGACTTATAAGTAAGGAAGTCAAAACACCCCTGTTTTCACAACTTTTACCTTGTTCCCATAATGGAGACTACTAATTATTAAACTGACAGAAAATAGACAACTGGTTCCTGGCTGTCTCTTAGTGATACTGGGCTGCTCCAACGGCTCTGTGGCTCTTCCATCCGCTTTACAACAAGCCCTCATGTTTGGTATGACCATTGCAAAACAGGTCTTCCTAAAGGAGTGGAAGTCGGCTTCCCCACCCTGCTTCAAGAGGTGGCTAAATGATATGGTTTCTTGTTTATACCTTGAAGAAGTTGTTTTCTATGTCTAACTCCCAAGATAAGTTTAAGAAGATTTGATGCCCTTTCATAGATTACATCAGGTAGGATAGACCACAAACTGGGACCCGGAAAGTCCACTCACACAATCTGTGTGAGTGGACTTTCCGGGACATCTGTTCAGTGAATCGACATGTATAAATACATTATACACTATATAATGTGCTGGCTGTATGTTTTTTTATTTTTTTATTTTTTTATTAGGGACCGAGCCGACATAGTCGGGCGAATTCCCTATTGTAATTGAACGGATTATTCTTTGTCTTATTTTTATTCTGCCACTGCAAAAATGCCTTTTTGGGGGCCTTCCCATAACCCAAATTTCAAAAATTTCTTGCTGCACAATTTCAAAAGTTTCTTGCTGCACATTCGGACTGCCGTAGAATTCATGAAATTGCCACATTTCCCACATTTCACATTCAAAAACGCTCACTAGCGCCACCTACAGGTTTTACGCGGTACAACACACCCCGTAACTCCAAATGACTTAAAATTTTGCACATATGTGCGGGCAAGTGTGCTCTACAAAATTGCCATTGGGACTACAAAAGTCTGTCTGGCAAATTTTTCTGCCATTTTGAATTTTGTCAAATACACGTTTTTGCACACTCCTCCTACAGCGTGCATCCGATTCGCTCAAAATTTTCTGGCTATCAATACCCCAACTTGCTCAATCCCTATCTAAAGGTTGAGAAAATATTGTTCCCCTCTGAAGCTATTAGCCAATGAACACAAAAGGGGCGGAGCTCTGGAAATTTATAGCCATAACTCCATAAGCTTTAACCCAATCGACACCACCACTTCTGGGATATGCTCACATATCTACCTGGAACATATCCTAAAAATTACAGTCAAATCGACCACTCGGGGGCGCTACAGCAAATCCGCCATTTTGTGCCTTTTTGGCCATTTTTGCCCATTTTTGCACAATTGTACGGTTTGCATTTTAACGAACTCCTCCTACACGTTGATCCAATTCCTGCAAAACTCACTGAGGTTGTTTGAATGCCCTCAACGATGATAAGTTAGTGTAAGGTCTCCCAAGAGTTAAAGGGCGGTGCCAGGGCGACGCCATCAACACAAATGAATTTCAACATTCCCCACTAAACTGCACACTGTCATAACTTCTGTGTATATTGTCTGATATGATCAAAACTGCTCACGTTCCATGAGAGTGCCGCCCTGAACACGTCTGCACTGCGCTATTGACTCGTGGTCAGATTGCCACCTACTGGCGACTGCAAATGTCACGTCTTCACACTTTTACCGATAATTCAAAAAGACATTAACAGAGATTGATCACCTTTAGCTTTGACTTACATACATGAAACTTCATACGTACATAGAACCTATAGAGATGTACAAATAAGTCTCTTGGACCCAAACCCTAAACCTGGAAAGCCACTGCCCAATTTAGGTGAAATTTTGGGCGATTTTTGCCCATTTTCGACATTTGCATACAGTGTATTTTAACGAACTCCTCCTACACTATTGCTCCGATTGCTACCAAACTTGGTCAGCCTGTTCTCAACGCCTTAACGATGAAAAATCATTTAAAGGTCTTCCAAAAGTTAAAGGGCGTGGCCAGGCCATTCACCACTGAACTGCAATCCTTAAAACTTTAGTGTATGTTTTCTGATATGATCAAAACTGCTCACATTCCATGAGAGTGCCGCCCTGAACAAGTCTGCATTGTGATATTGACTCGCTGTCAGAGCGCCACCTACTGGCGGCTGCAAATATCACGTTTTTACACTTTCACTGCTCATTCCAAGAGATGACAATGCAGCCGCTGGACAACCAGCGACGGGGAGGTGGCCAGGTAGGCGGCCGCAACACTGCCAGGTGGTTGCAGCGTTCTCGTTATTTGTTTTGTTTTGTTTTAAATGTCTGGTTTACTGTCTTTTATTTGTATCATGTGTAACATGTGTGTATGTATAAAAATCTTGACAAATAAAATTGACAAAAAAAACTGACAGAAAATCCACATGGCTCCAAACAAACTGACGACATGACAAAGTTGCTGTGGAAACATTGTTGTTTACAAAGGACAACCGATAAGAATTTAGACGTATCAAAAAACGTGTAAGTTCTTTTTTCCTGTTGTCTGCAATTTCGTGTTTAACGCTTGATTGGCTTTGAGTGGATCAAAATCGGCATCTTTGCACACATCGCCGCACCATCCATTGTGACCCATAATATTAAACACCGAACAAGACCTAAAATCAAATCTTTCCGATGGGTTTTATTTCTTCTATGTGACCATACCCGACACAGCGCTTAATGGCATGTCTGATGTGGGTCTTGCTTTCAATTGAAGCTCTGCTTTAACAGTCGTTTTTGGACCATTAGTTGATCCAAAACTCAGCGACTCTTTCCGCACAGCACTTGCGTGATATTTAGGCTACCATGTAGTGCACTGTGGAGATTACATGCAGAGTTTTCAACCTATCGATTGGTCAATGTCAAAATTAAATTCAACGTGGACAACAGGCTTTCTTGCCGACATCTTGAATTGTGGATTGACGCACAAAAAGGTTTTGCTGAGCCTGTAAATTGGCTGTTAACCTTGCAGCAGTGGTGGCCCTTTCTTTGGATTACAAGTTGCTAGCACAGTTACCATGCTTCGAGGCAAAATGTACGTTTATGTTGTAATGCTTGTATATGGCAATGCTTTCTTGACTAATAAGACACACAGCTTTGATCGTATTTCAATGAAATAATATTTTGTAGTCCACTCCTTGTTAAAACCCTACATTCACTGTCAATCTTCCCCCTTTTTGGTCCGCTCATTCTGTTTTGGAGGGTGATGCTGTTGTAGGTGGAGATAGGTTGAGGGGAGGAAGACCAGAAACCTGGGTGTCATCTTTGACTCTGATTTTTGCTTTGACAAGCTAATTGCTGCTGTAGTCCAGAGCAGTTTTTACCAGCTCCCGAGTCATTGCTAAGATGAAACCCCATTTATCATTTCACAATCTGGAAAAAATAATCCACGTTTTCATCACATCATGGCTGGATTACTGCAAGTCCCTTTACCTAGGACTCCCTCAATCACTCCTCTCTCGCCTTCAGCGTGTCCAGAACTCCGCAGCAAGGCTGCTGACTGGATCCAGAAAGCAGGATCATATTACCCCCATCCTAGCATCCCTCCACTGGTTGCCCATCCACCACAGAATTCATTTTAAAACCCTACTTATGGTTTTTAAAGCCCTAAATGGTCTGGCCCTGCCCTACATTACAGAGATTGTCCCTTAGATCATGTAGCATGGGTCTCCTGCACTTTCCACTCACTAGATGGGTGACAGAGCTTTGCTGTGGCTGCACCCCCCCCTTTGGAACGAACTGCCGCCTTCAATTAGAGACGCTACTTCCGTAACCAATTTTAATTCTAGGCTCAAAACACACTTTCTCCCTGGCCTTTCCTCCCCTTTTATGATAAATTGTTCTTATTATGTTTTTCATGTATTGTCCTTATTTTAAATCAACTTTAATGTTTGTGTATACTGTAGGTATATAAAGTGTTCTGTGTTCTTTTATATGCCTATGTTTGCACCATGTACGGCACTTTGGCCAGTGAAAACTGTTGAACGTGCCTTATTACTTACTATATCAGATACACCGATGTGAGTGGTTAATGTTCGGATCCAGGGGCGTCCCCGAGTCAGTATATTGCTCGTTCCCAGAGTGACTCACTGAGCAAATTCCAATTGTGCTCTCGTGAGAACTCTGGATTTCGAGGGTATATTTAACCTAGAAGCAGTTATGGTATTATTTCATTGGTGCTAAAAGCCTTTATCGATTGGAAATATGATTGTTGACAATCAGGTCTTTGTGTGGCGACCCCTGTTTATGTGGTTAGAGGCTAGGTTCTGCCTACATATCCGCCTGTGTACCTCCGCTAGAAGCAAAATGCTAATGTGATAAATTATCTTTTTCTTTTTGCTATCTACACAAACGATATGTCACATGAAAGCTGAGACCTATAGTCTACAGAGTTCAACGTTATGAGCCTAACGTCATGAGCCTAATCATTCTGTGAGCTTATCTGGATTAACTAGATGAAAGAATAACGTCTAACACTTTTCTAAGTTACTACGACAAGTGAACACGCACGCTAGCCAGCTGGCTATTTGTTTAACACTTAATTTGTTTCCAACCATTGAACATTTTTTAAATCATATTCATGTTAACATCATTTACTTTAATTTGACTTTAAACTTTTGAACTCACTACTGCTTGTACCACTACTTCTACCACTACCATTACCGCTACTACTTCAGCTACTACTACCAATACAACTCCTACCACTACTACTTCAGCTACTATTACTACTACTACTATCACTACTGGTAGTACCATTACTACTCCTACTAATACTACTTCAGTTAGTACCACTACTACATAAGCTACTACTACTTCTACTACTATAGCTTATACTACTACTACTATCACCATTTAAACTACAGTCAGTATCACTACTACTATTGCCTCCACTAACATTGCTACTACCACTTCAGCTAGTACCACCACCACTACTACTAATACTGCGACTTAAGCTGCTTCAGCTGCTACTACTATTATCATTACTACTACAACTAGTACCACTACTACTACTATTTTCCAGCTTTTTGGGTATCAAGCAGCGAAGCTGCGAGACAACTGTTGTTATTCTAAATTTTCCTATTATTGGGGGTCAAGCAGCGAAGCTGAGAGACAACCATTGTTATTCTACGTTTTCCTATTATTATTATTATCCTGCCATTGGAGTCTATGGCAGCCCATAGAACGCCTTCATAAAAAGTTGTACAATTTGGCACAGATGATGTTCAGACCATGCACCACAAAGTTATCAAATAGATTTTTCAAATTCTAAACCGTTTGGCCGTGACAGCCAATCAAATTAGACCGCAAAGCCGCCAAACAGGAATTAAGCCAATTTCTCAGCAGCGCTTTGACATATCATAACCAAACTTGGTACATAGACCCATGCTATCATCATGGGGACATTCAATGAATTTTGTGATCATTGACCACTAGGCGGCGCTAAAATTAATGAAGATGTGTTTTAACTCCTCTCTCTTCACCTTAGTATATTTAAAACTTATTTTCAATATTTGGTGATACCATCAGACCTTCTCATATAGCTTATAAATTATTTCTGATGGAAAGATCAGAATTTGGCCACCATGTTGAAAGTTGTCAAAATCAATGGAACATATCCTCGGAACACAAATTCAGTCCAATCTTCAGAACAAATGAACAATTGTGTCAAACTGCTTTTTCCAATTCAAAACCGTTTGGCCGTGACAGCCAATCAAACTTGACGGCGAAGCCACAATAGAGGAAGTAAGCCTGTGCTCAGCAACTCTTAAACATATCATAGCCAAACTTGGTACATAGACTCATGACATTTTCCTGGGGACACCCAAATAATTTGATTACCTTTGACCTCAAGGGGACATCAAACAGGAAGTGAGCTCATATCTCTGTAAGGCCTTCATGTATCCAAACAAAACTTGGCTCATAGTATTGTGTCCCTATCCTGATGATGCCCAAATAATTTGGTGACATTTGACCTCTAGGGGGGCGTTGCTAGCAGCAAGTCTATTCCAGCCCTTAGACAGCAACTTCAATATATTTTCATTGTGATAACCATTTGCCAATAGCTGTCATTGTATGTGAAATTACAGAGACAGTTTGTCCACCTAAATTAGTTTATTGAGTCCTATTCTGCTTTACCCCCTCATTGCTGCTCGCAGGTATATTCTAACAATGTATTTCAGCTCTTAGTTTCTTCAGGTAATGCACCTCAGCTTCCATTTCTGTCCGTTTTAAATTTCAGCCTCCAGGTTTTTGAGCAGTGCACTACAATACATTTCAGCTTCCAGGTTTTTCAGCAGTGCAATAACATTTGACCCTTCAGATTTTTCAGTAGTGCAGTGCAATACAATTGACCTTTCAGATTCTTCAGTTCAATTCGTTTTACATTTCTGAATTTTCAGCAATACTTCATGTTTTTCTTTTCACATACATTTTCTGCAGGAAATGCATTTTCTAGTTATTATTCTCTCTCCGACACTTTTTTGGTGCATCTTCTTGCCAAAACATTAACATGATTAACATGGTGAAATAGTGTGCTATTGAATTACCAGGCAATAGTACAACTATGATATAACTATGACTTTAATGCGATTAATCGCTATTAAATATTTTAATCGTTTGACAGCACTAATATATAAGCTAGGCACAAAAAGTAAGGAAATTTGTGTTTGGTAGATTATTTTGTAAATGGTACCAAATGTGTAAGGAACATGCATTTGTGGGATGGGCAGCAGAGCTGAGTATGTAGGTTGCGCCCAAGAAAAATGTGCCAAATTTTCTCTGCCAATGCCAAATAGCCTACTCTGCCATTGACTGTTGTTTGGTGTTTGGTGGATTGGATTATTGTTTGAAGTTTGACGAAACAAGACATGAGCAATTTAACAATTTATTAATTTAACGAACAGGAGACTCAGTAGCATGTAGAATAACCATACACAGCTGTCTGGCATCTCCTCCTCATGCTGGTCACCAGCCTGGTCACATGCTGCTATGGAATGGCATCCTATTCTTCAACCAGCATTTGTCGCAAGTCAGCCAACCTGGTTGTGTTGGTCACTCTTGGATCTTGGATCCCACAACTGATCAATGGGGTTGAGGTCAGGGCTGCAAGCAGGCCATTCCATCCTCTCTACTCCCAAATTCTGGAGGTAGTCACCCCGCTCTGTGGGGGCGAGCATTGTCATATTGGAGGATAGAGTTCGGTCCCAGACTGTGGAGATATGGGATTGCCACTGGTTGCCGAATATCATCTGGATATCTCTCTGCATTGAGATCCAATGATGATGAGCTTCGTTTTTCTAGTGAGGGAGATGCCGCCCCACACCATCACACTGCCTCCACCAAAAGATGTTATTTTATGTTACTCTATTGGGGCAGCAATCAGCATAGCGTTCTCTGCATCTTCTCCACACATTGACCCTAAGATCCAAATGCCGTAGGCAGTGTCTCCACTCTTACTGAACATAACGTTCCTACACATGTTCAGGTTCTATTGCACGTGTTGCCGACACCAGCGTAAAGGGGCCTCGTGGAGAACATTTGGCACCTTTTTCTTTGGCGCAACCTACATACTCAGCTCTGCTACTCATCGCACAAATGCATGTTCCTTACACATGTGGTACTATTTAAAAGGGGAGGCTTCAGGCTAACGGTCTAAGATTTATTGCCAAGAAGCAACAACAAAAAATCTACCAAACACAAATTTTCTAACTTTTTGTGCCTAGTTACCATACGTACATATACATACATACTGTGGCAACCCGCTCCCCACCAGGGGGATCCGCGGACTAGTGGTGGACGGCGTGTACCGCGGCTACCCACTAGTCGGCGGCAGAGAGCAGATCATCACTCACCGCAATCACCCCGATGGGGTACACCTGGCCGGAGGGAGAAAGAGACCAGGCGGACATCTTAAACGGAGTCCGAGGACTCACTCCAGGCAGAGAGCTACGACGACGAGGACTCAGAAAGCCGTTGCCAACCGCAGATTACTCGTGTCTCCCGGAGGCCATAGTCTAGCTTATGTCTCTCCCATCCACTGTGATTATTGTAAATAAACGCCGCCTATGGCTTTACCTGCTACCCCTGCCGTGAGAATGTCCACTCTCGTGGACCGGGTTAGCACATATTGTGGAGGATGCGGGCAATCCGAACCCACTACAACTTGCGGTAGAGTACCCACCAACCCACTATGCAGAGTTCTGATGCGGCCGCGGCTGCCCAGCGACAGCAGCAGCAGCAGGCTTAGACCGCCGCTATACAGCGAGAGACGGCAGAGTCTGGCACTGCTCCGTGAAGCAGTGCTCCAACTAATGCAGCACGCCGTCCGCGTCTCCCCGACCGCCGTCCAGACCAGTCGGCTCACCAAGCTCGGACCCGTAGACGACGTGGAGGCCTACCTGGAGGTCCTCGAACGAACCGCCCGGAGGGAGAGCTGGCCGGAGGAACAGTGGGCCCACATACTGTCGCCCTTCCTCACCGGACCCGCACAACAGGCGAGCCAGGACCTCTCGGCCGAGACCGCCAATCAGTATCCCGCACTTAAGCAGGCCATACTGGCTTACTACGGGCACAACCTCGCGGCCAGGGCCCAGCGCTTCCACGACTGGCGATTCGACATCCGGGGACCGGTACGGACACAGATCGCCCAACACGGCCACCTAGTGAGGAGGTGGCTGGCGACAGGTGAGGGACCCAGCCCGCTGGACCGAGTACTTATAGACAATACCATTCGCCACCTTCCGCCTGATGCGCAAAGGATTTTTGCCCACCATCACCTCGACACGGTGGACGATCTGGTCTGTCAGCTGGAAAACTGGCAGGTAGCCCAGCAGCTGAGCGCCAGCCCACGGTCCAGCTCTCGACCCACAGGGACACGCCGAGACCGAAGGGGACCTACGACCTCACCACAGACAACCCCACCAGATTCGCCGGTCGTGACACCGGAGGGCCGCGAGGGGAGGCGGTGCTACACCTGCGGTCAGTTGGGACATATCGCCCGATACTGTCCTGGAGGCCGAGATGTGCTGATGCCATCGGCCTACGTGGACGAGGGGACGCGCCGACCCTGTCTGCTGGCCACCTGTTGGGCGCAAGGGATGTCCGGGACCCCGACAATCCCAGCCCGGGTCATGAACCAGGACACCCAGGCTCTCCTGGACACTGGCAGTGTGGTGACCCTACTCCAGCCCGACCTGGCGGGGGGAAAGGAGGGGGAACCGATGGAAGTCGTCTGTATACACGGGGACACCCGTGTCTACGGAACGTGCCATGTGGTTGTCCGGACTCCCCACGGGGTGTTCAATGCCCGGGCAGGGATTGTTCCCCAACTCCCAGTACCCCTCCTGATCGGGAGGGATTGCCCGATATTCCACCCACTGTGGAATCCGGAGAGGGGATCCCGAGCCCGGAGAGAGACTCCGCGCCGAGTTGGGAGGACCGCTCGACTGGCCTACGGGGCCAGACGGGTCCCAGCAACCCCGGGGGAGTCGACGGCCGAGGACCAGGGGTCTGAGGAGAATGGACCCTCACCACCCGCCCGTTCCGGAATGCCGGGACCTTCCGCAGACACCGCGGACACCCTCGCGGCGTCCGAACAGAATGTCCCACCCGAGGAGCCCGAGAGCTCCCCCTCACAGAGTTTTCAGACTTTTTCCCCACAGGGGGGGAAGGTTCTGCTCAGCAGGGCCAGTTTGCGGGTGCCCAACTACGGGATGACGCCCTCAAACATGCATGGAGCCACGTTCTCGCCCATGACGGACCTTACCGCACCCACACTTAGCACAAAGGGGGGGGCTGCTCTACCGGGTGGTGGAAAAAGAGGCAGTGGTGACAGAACAATTGGTGGTCCCGCGACCATATGTCAGCAAGGTGCTATTTATGGCACACACACACCTCCTAGGGGCTCATCTGGGCATGGACAAAACCCAGGACCGGGTAATAGCTAGGTTCTACTGGCCAGGGATAAAGAGGGATATAGAGCAGTATTGCCAGGCATGTCCCGACCGCAGCGGGTAGCCCCTAGAGCCGCGGTCAGGAACCCCCTCATACCGATGCCCATCATAGAGACTCCGTTTGACTGACTAGCTCTGGACATTGTGGGGCCCCTCCCCAAGACCAGCCGGGGACACCGGTACATCCTAGTACTGGTGGACTACGCC
>JAOPUD010028773.1:0-11291 GCA_027122715.1 Trisopterus minutus
TATTCTGTATTCAGTGGAGGCTTCTCCAGTGAGGACAGAAGATCCTCCTTAACATTGTTGAGAATAAACAATATAGATTGCCCAGACTACTGTAATGAATTAATGCCTTTAAATATGACTACTTCAATGCCTTTGTATAAGTAATGTTCGTTTCCCTGGGTAAAGGGACATTAGCACCCCCTATCGCCTATTGAAAATTACTGCTTGAGGACGTTCCTCCCTCAGCCTCCATTGACTCCCATTCATTTCCCCGGCAGTGTTGGCGGCCGGTGAATAACATAGAGTTCAATGGGAGAGAGTGGGTGTGACTAGCTAAGGGATCTGAATCGCGCCAAATCTATTCACGAATAGGCTTTAGCAGGCTCTGACTGGCCATCTGTACGACTTGTGGGCCGGTTGACTCGCGATTGACTCGGTGGACTCGCGACAGACTCGCAATCTTTTATTGTGATTAGCGCGCCCCCCCCCCCGTTGTCGTATCAGTGTGGGCACTGTCCACATATACCAGTTTGGTATGACCAGGTCACTGGTCACCAGCTTTCAGAGTACAATGCTGCCACTGGTGGATTTGTATCAATTTTATTCACATAAGTATCCCTCCATGCTATTTTGTAGTTCATCAAAACACCCTGAAACAACAAATACTTATGCCACCATATGCCATTGACAGTGCAAGCAGGCCAATGGCAACCAAGCACGCAGTCCTTCCTCCCTCACTTTAAAAACCACCAGCCACCATCGCTGTATATATAGAACCAGTGAACCCAAAACCACCATTTTTTTTATTTAAAAGGTGTCAATTTCTCTTATATGATCATCAAAATAGTAATCTATGCCATTTCAGTTACTATAATTAGTCCCCAATTTATAGAAAGAGGGGTAAAATCCAATGTTTTTGCCATTCTTCCCAAAACACTATGTCAACTCTGCTGCACATGCAGGTGGCTTTCGGTTTGTGACGTTTAGAGGTAGTCTGACATCACGACTGAGGGGCACTGGTGGCACGGTCTGTGTGGACGGGTGGAGATCTGTCCGGGCAGGCGTGGACTGCAGTGTCTGCAAGAAAGTTGAGCTTTTCTGATGCTAGCACCACAGTGTGTGTGGATGGTGAAGCTCCGTCTGAGATTCTTTAATGTCCGCGTCTGAGTGAAGGTTAGGCTTCCAGGACACATTGTATAACGCTACTGTGTGTCTTTAAACTGTGTGTCTTTTGACTCTTTAAGGAGCCAGTGAACAAATCCTATTGTTCCTGCGTTTCCGTGTTCCTCTGAAGGTAGATTATAAGAGGTATCTCTCTGACCACACTCCACGCCCTGTAGTCTCGGGAGGGTCTTCTGCTTTGACCTGATATTTTAAAGACAAATTAGTTAATTACTTTGGTAATTAAATTTGGCTTTGCAAACTGTGCCAATTACTTTTGTTTTCGCCAAAGATCCTTCAGGCAATTGTTTTGCGGCACCCAGCGTCACACTCGTCTGACCTAAATATAACACAACATATTGATTTTGACAGTACTAATATATATATATATATGCATACATTCAATGTAGATACAGTTACTAATTGTGAAATGTTTAATCATTAATTGTGGTTCACAACATTAGCTTTGTGCTTTTCCCATCGCCAGGGGCTAATTTATTGATTTTAAAACAGCAAGAAATCATAGTTAGTTAGTTAGTTATGCTGTAGTTAGTTATGCTGTCCTTGTGTTAATGCTGTTAATGAGCAGAACTGTGAAAGGTATATTATATTTGAAGTGTTTCTGTTATTATTCTACCTTACTCTTATGTATTCTGCTCTGTTCTCAAAGGACTATTGCTGCCTACCTCAACTGTCATTAGAGCTGTAACGATACACCAACTCATGATTCGGATTGTATCACGATTTTCTTTTGATGCATCCAATTTTATTTCTTTGAAAATGTACTTATTATTAACTTAACAATTAACTTATTGTAACATTTAGTTAGAGGATGCTTGCAGGTAGGCAAAAAAATCCTTAACTAGTTTTGTGGTTTAGGCCCACGTAATTTTTAAAGTATTAATGTCAAATAAATAATAGTAATTTGAAAAGTTTGGTAGCACTAACCAGCATTCCCGCTAGAAAGAAACGGCGCCGGTCAAAGTGACCTGCAGAGGTTTTGTTTTACTGAAATTTTGCCCTTCTTAATTAGGCTATGTAGCTTTAATAATGACAGCTTTCCCCGTATTAAAACTTTCAGCGGCAGCCGGCCGACGGTGGCAGCAGCAGTAGCCGCTTTTAAAAACGCCTGGCCCTTTCACACCGCGGTGTGAAAGCAGCTTTAAAAAAAGGCGAGCCGCGATTTCGATACGCATATCATTACAGCCCTAACTGTCATCTATTCAACTCATCTCTACTTCATCCTACTATCTCTTCTCTACTCTGATCTCCTCTACCCTGATCCACTCTACTGATCTCCTCTGTTCCACTCTACTGATCTCCTCTGTTCCACTCTACTGATCTACTCTGACCTATTATAAAGTGATCTACTCTTTTCTACTCCATTATGTCCTTCTTCACTGTAAAAATCAAGAATATCCACCAGCATCTTGGAGTAATCCCTCACCTCCTCAGCATCTCGACAGACCTTCACCCATCCCCACCCTCACTCTCCTCCTTCCAGCTCCCCACTCTCTCAGAAATCACAGAACTCATTCTGAAATCCAAACCATCAACCTGTCAACTGGATCCCCTCCCCACACATCTAGTTAAAGCCTGTCTCCCTCCTCTGGCTCCCCTCATTTCTGCCATCATCCACTCCTCTCTCACCACTGGAACTTTCCCTACAACCTTCAAAACTGCGGCTATCACACCTATTCTGAAAAAACCTGGTGCCGACCCCTCCAACTTCAACAACTTCCGTCCAATTTCCAATCTACCATTCATCTCTAAAATCCTTGAAAAAACAGTTGCCTCCCAACTCCATTCTCACTTATCCCACAATAACCTATATCAGGGGTTCCCAAACTTCAGAGTGCCAAGGCCCACTTTAAAATTTGAAAATCTCTCGCGGCCCACCCAACAACTCTGATCAACACACAAGACGAATTATTTCTTCTTTTTATTTCATGAACTGTATGGATACACTGGATATGAGTGACATTATGTCACCTGCATCTTACCTAATGTAGGAAATTAACAAAAAGCGAACTGTCAGGGCCGTATCCTGACTGTTTGACATTGAACAAAAAGCGTAGGCATGTACATAAAAAAGCAGCCAAATAAAAACATGAAGGAGAAAAAAACAGAACATTATTTGAACGCTGAATCAGACCAATACTTGAATTTCTTACAACACATGCATGTGTTGTACCCTTAAAAAGGGGAATAGTAGTGGGAGAAAGATTTAAAAAAAAAACACACGCAACTCTCCTTCAGGAGCGCGAGGAGCCCCGAGGAATTACCAACAGATCGACGAATCAAACAATCGACGAATATTATTGTTACCATGGTAACAATAATATAACAACAATATATAATACAAACCGTATGTATGAATAAACTGTTATATACAACTTGCTATGAATAAATTGCTATATACAACTTGTCACACATGCTTATTACAATCCATCACAGCTGAGTCGTTTAATGGCACAAAACAAGTCCATCTTGACATTACCCAAGACTTAGTGCAGTCTCTGTGAAACCACCCGCAGTTTATCTCGATATACTGGTTCTGAGCCACACTTTGGGTTACATTGTGTCGACTGCAACTCACCTAATGAGAGGGGTGATGCTGCTGCATAGCAGCTGTCAAAGTCTTGATGTCTGGCTGAATAGACGTCAGCTTTAGGTGGAGATCAGGTTCAACATCCAGTTTATTCCTGTACTTTGTCTTTAAGGCCACAAGTGCTGAAAATCCAGTTTCACACAGATAGGTGGTAGTAAAAGGCATCAGAAACATCAATGCCTTGTTAGACAGATCAGTATATTCCGGGTACACATGCATCCAGAAATGTGCCAAGTGCTTCTGTGTGAAGATAAGTTTCAGAGCAGTATCACAAGATAACTCCACAAGGCTGTCCTGCTCCCTGGAGCTGAGACCTGCCATGGCATCCTCATTTTGGGGGGCAAATGGATTCTGTATCCAGCTGTGTTGCTCGCTGATTACAGGGAAGTATTCCCGGAGCTTCATCTTTAGGGTTTTTAGGTGCTCTCTGATTGCACCTGCCACAGAGGCCGGGATCTGCTTCTTCTCCTTGGTGACGAAATCACACAGATTATCGAAGGACTCGTAGTTGTTCTTACCCACTCTTCGGTCCCACAGTTCGAGCTTCCTTATTTGTTTGTTTATTTGACAGGGACAGTGCATATTAATAGACATTTCTGTAAATATGCCAGATTTAGCCAGAAGGTTAGTTTCCATCTGCAGTCCTTGGCCAGATGTAACAATAGGCTCCCTAAAAAGCAAATAAGCAAATAACAGAAAGAGTTTTAAAAAAGAACATAGAAAAGCAACAGATAAAACATTAATTATAACCACATACAAGTATTCAGTAGTTCAAGCATTAAAATACATGAAGCATGCAGGACAAACAAGAGTCAGCATCAAACAAACACAAATTGAAAAGGTAGACTAGGACTTATAGAAGACATCTATATGTGTTAGACATCGAGGCAGTAGCCCACCAAAGCAGACCGTACATGCACAACAAACTAACAAAAAGTCGGCATGACAATAGTCCATGAAGCAGCACAGGAGAGACATAGAACGAGCTACAAAAAGCATACAAACAAGCAAGCATACAAATGAAGTTGCAGGACAAATTCACAGACACGCTGACACAAGGAGGCAAGAGCAGGCGGGTCAAGTTTAGTGCTGGCAGATCATATTATCAATCAGCCACTGTTTCAGATTAGAACTAAATGACCGATATGTGTTTAGGTTTCTGATACATGTTGGGATGTTATTCCATTCACGTGAGGCTGCAACAGAGAAGGCTGACTGACTAAAGGTACTTTTCCTAAATGGAATAATGCAGTCCCCTCTCATGACTCCTCTTGTGATCCGATGTTGGTTTGTTCTAATAGTTACAAATTCTCTAAGTGGAGGAGGGGCCATGCCATGTATGATTTTGTAAAAGAGACATGCATTTTTGTGCTTAATCATGTTTTCCCAGCTCACTAGATTGTGTTTTCTTAAAATTGCACAGTGATGGAATTGCCTTGGTTTTTTGTCCAGAACTTTCAGTGTTTGTTTATACAAAGACTGTAGTGGTTTTAGTGTTGTGTGATTAGCCTGAGACCAGCTCGTCAGACAGTAGCTCATGTGAGAGAATATCATTGAATGCATGTACATCATGGCTGCCTGGGTGGACATAGAGTTTCGTATAAATTTGAATTTGGCAAGATTGAATTTGACCCTTTTGCAGACAGTTTTTACATGTGCCCTGAAATTAAAGTTGGAGTCCAGAATAATGCCAAGGTATTTAAATTCCTTAACAATTTCTAATTTTTCTCCTGACACAAGAACATCTGGGTTTTCACTACAGTCATTTGTTTTGGAGAAGAACATACCAACAGTCTTAGACACATTTAGTTGGAGACAGCACTGATTGAGCCATGCTGTAATTTTCAGCATGGCCTTTGTGAGTTTGGCAGCAACTTCGGTTTTTGTCAATCCATGCACATACAGCACAGTATCATCAGCATACATTTGAATGTGGGCCTCTGGACACACAGACGGCAAGTCGTTGATATACAAACAAAATAAAAGTGGACCCAGTATGGATCCCTGTGGGACACCAGTGGACAAGGAGAGGGTGTCAGATTGCTGGTTATTTATTCGAACAGTTTGAGTTCGGTTAAAAAGGTATGATTCAACCCATTGACGTGCCTCAACAGAAAAATTAAAATTGGATAACTTGGATAATAGAACCTTGTGATTCACAGTGTCAAATGCTTTGCGGAGATCAAGAAAGACAGCACCGACAACGCCACGCTTATCCAACAGTGATTTAATTTTCTCAATGAAAAAACAATTAGCCGTCTCGGTTGAGTGGTTGGATCTTAAGCCAAATTGCATTGGATGAAGGGGGAATGAGCTGTTGTTCAGGTGGTGTATGATTTGCTCAGCTACACACTTCTCTGCTACTTTAGACATTATAGGGAGGATGCTGATCGGCCTATAGTTACAGGCGGAATGATGATCACCAGATTTGAAAATTGGCGTGACAATTGCAGATTTCCAAATACTTGGAAACTGCCCTTGGGATATTGAAAGATTAACAATTTTAGTGATGGGATTGGCTAATGATGAACCGATATCTTTAAGCATCGTTGAGTCCATACCAAATGAATCTTTAGCTTTTGAGGGTTTGAGAGATCTAATAATACCTGTGATTTTTATTTCTGAGACAGTGTTTATACTGAAGGCTGGCTCCATTGTGTTTACTGAGGACACATTAACATGATCAGTCGAGAAGCCCTTTGCAATAGTTGCTACAGAATCAACAAAGTATCGATTAAGAGCTACTGCTACTTCAGAT
Source organism: Trisopterus minutus (assembly GCA_027122715.1). NCBI lineage: Eukaryota > Metazoa > Chordata > Actinopteri > Gadiformes > Gadidae > Trisopterus > Trisopterus minutus. The sequence continues at coordinate 6,510 of JAOPUD010028773.1, forward strand.
GGGTCCTTGGTCAGCTTTCCATTCAAGTCAAGTTCAATTGACCTTCCTGCGCTATGATGTTGTCCCATGAGTTTTTTTAACTGAGTCCATATTACTTTCGGATTACCCCGTGCCTCACTAATTATAGCAATAAAGAAATCAGCCCTAGCTTTCCTCAGACCTGTTATCACTTTATTTCTTAACATGGCAAAGTGATATTTGTCATGATAAAATTTTGTTCTAATGGCCATTTTTAATGCAAGATCACGTTCTTTCATTAGTTTCAAAATGTCTGCATTTATCCAGGGAAGACTGTTCTTTTTATTCCTACTCCTAATGCTACAATTATTGCAATTATACTCTGAATTTTACTTGAGAATATTTGACTGCCCTCACTCAGGTTTTTTCCAAATAACAGATCATTCCAGTTAAAACTATGAATAGTGTTTTTAAAAGACTCTTGCATGTTCTTGGGGATTCTAATGCTTTCATGTTCCTTAGTAGAGGAGCTAAATCCCTTTTTTGTTAACTTTCTGACCACAAGAGTTAGATTGTGGTCAGATAGCCCAGTTATCATGTTGTACGTTTTTGAGGTTCTCTCCGGTCTGTTACTGAACACTAAATCAATCTGAGTTCTGGTGGATTGGGTTATTCTTGTTGGACCTTTAATCAGCTGTGAGAGATCTAGCCCATCGGTTATTTGTTTGAGGTTCTTTCTAATTGATCTATCTTCCCAATTTACATTAAAATCTCCCATTATTATCACCTCTTTCTTAAAATGACATTCCTTGAGCATGTTTTGGAATTTTTCATAAAAATCATTATTTGAGGAGGGTGGGCGATACATTACAATAAGAATAAAAGACATTTGTGGTGATAGAGTGATATTCAAGCCAATACATTCCAAATCACAGTTTGACAGCAGTAATTCATTACATTGGATACAATCCTTCAGATAGACCATAACCCCACCTCCCTTTGATTTCACCCTATCTCTTCTATACATTTGATAGCCTGGTATGTTAAGTGCTGCAGTTGGTGAGTTTTCATGTAGCCAGGTTTCAGATAGACAGAGGAAATCTAAATTTGATTCCATTAGTAGATGCTGGATTTGGTCACTTTTCGATACAATACTTCTTATGTTAAGATGACCACCAAATAAACCCTTAGGTTTAACTTTGGGATCCCATATTATTCTGGAGTGGTTGACAGTTTGAAAGACTTTCCACTTCCTGTGTTTTGTGATTGCCTGATTAATGATTTGTTTCCCATTTACATCCCTTAGCCCTCTGGCCACACGTAGCCTTTTATTTGAGTTAATGTTAAACTTTGCTATTGGATTGTTACCTTCGATACCAGGAAGCTGTCGGTCAACATGCGTATCAGACTGCACGGCAGACTGAGTCACCTGTGGTTGAAGCCCGGCTCTCTGTGGTTGTAGCCTGGCTGGCCGTGGTTGTAGCCTGGCTGGCCGTGGTTGTAGCCCGGCTAGCTGTGGTTGTAGCCCAGCTGGCTGTGGTTGTAGCCTGGTTGACTGTGGTTGAAGTCCGGTTGGCTGTGGTTGAAGCCTGGTTGGCTGTGGTTGTAGCCCGGCTGGCTGTGGTTGAAGCCCGGCTAGCTGTGGTTGAAGCCTGGTTGGCTGTGGTTGTAGCCCGGCTGGCTGTGGTTGAAGCCCGGTTGGCTGTGATTGTAGCCCGGCTGGCTGTGGTTGTAGCCTGGCTGGCTGTGGTTGAAGCCCGGTTTGCCGGGGTTGTAGCCCAGTTGGCTGTGGTTGTAGCCCGGCTGGCTGTGGTTGAAGCCCGGCTAGCTGTGGTTGAAGCCCGGCTGGCTGTGGTTGAAGCCGGGCTGGTTGTGGTTGTAGCCCAGCTGGCTGTGGTTGAAGCCCGGCTGGCTGTGGTTGAAGCCCGGCTGGCTGTGGTTGAAGCCCGGCTGGCTGTGGTTGAAGCCTGGCTGGCTGTGGTTGAAGCCTGGCCGGCCGTGGTTGAAGCCCGGTTGGCTGTGGTTGAAGCCCGGCTGGCTTTTGATGTAGCCCAGTTAGGTGAGGATGTAGCCTGGTTAGCTGTGATTGTAGCCTGGCTGGCAGTGGATGTAGCCCAGCTAGCTGAGGATGTAGCCTGGCTAGCTGTGGTTGTAGCCTGGCTGATAGTGCTTGTAGCCCAGTTAACTGAGAATGAAGACTGGCTAGCTGTAATTGTAACCCTGCTAGGTGTGGTTGTTGCCCAGTTAAATGAAGGCCTGTTAGCCATGATTGAATCCCAATTAGCTGTAGTTGTGGCCCACTTAGCAGTGGCCCTGTTAACTGTGGTGGTTTAGCATCCAGGTAGTAAGAGTTCATTAAAGGTCCAGGATTCATTTCAATATCACCAGCCAGAAGCAGTATCATCAGAACATGTGCAATTCCCAGGAAAGGTTTAAGTTGGTCTGACTGTTCATCTTTACCTGAGGGTAGCCTTGCACGTCCATTGTCCAGTAGTTTTGTGTAGAGCAGGTGGTGACTCTTCTTTGCTGGGTAGAGGACTTGTTCACTGTTTTTATCAATTTGCTGTGTGAATGTTAAGCACAAGAGTAGATAAGAACATACTAAAGCAATAAAGAGACATGTAGATGGAAAAAGCCGATATCTTTTGAGGTTTTTAGTTTTTTTTTTTGGCATACACACAGAGCCTGCCAACCTCTGTGACTGCACGGCGGCCATTTTGATTTTTTGAATCGATTTTTTTTTATGGTGGCTTCTATCGTACTGTGGACATGAAACATGGTCGCTGTTTTTCCTTGGAGAGATAGATTGAGTCCGTTTAAATAGCTGAAAATGTCGGCCAAATACGCCAACTTGCACAGCCACTTGAAGTCACAGAATCGATCTGACAGTTCAAACCGGGAGTCCACGAAAAATGTCCTGACTTCGTCACGCAGTTCAAAAAGTCGAGTGAGCACCTTGCCGCGTGAAAGCCACCGGACTTCAGTGTGCAGGAGAAGCTGCCGGTGGTCGCTCCCCATCTCCGCGCACAATATGGCAAACAGGCGTGATTGCAGTGGCCGACTTTTGATAAAGTTGACTGTTCTCACAGCTTCATCCAAAACAGTCTTAAAATCCGCAGGCATCGTCTTTGTGGCCAGTGCCTCTCTGTGGATACTGCAGAGGACAGCTGTAACCAGCGGAGCCACGTCTCTGACCCTTTTCACAACTCCGGTCAGTCTCCCCACCATGGCCCGAGCTCCGTCGGTGCTTAGTCCCACACACTTTTTTCCCAGTCTATTTCATTTGAAACCATGAATTCATTCAGAGTGTCAAAAATGGTTTCCGTGGTAGTGTGTGAAGGTAACTGTTTGCAAAACAGAAAGTCCTCGTGTACTTCTCCATCATATTCATATCTGACAAACGCCAGTAAATTTGCCAAGCTTGCAATGTCAGTGGATTCATCAATCTGGAGAGCATAAAAACGGCTTGCTTGTACCCTGGTCACGAGCTGCTTAAGCACATCTTCAGCCATATTGTCAATACGGCGCTTGACTGTGTTGTCAGACAAAGAAATCATGTTAAGTTGTTTAGCTGCTTTCTCCCCAAACATCACTCCAACCATCTCTTTGGCGGCGGGTAAAATTAACTCCTCCCCGATGGTATGTGGCTTCCCGGTCTGGGCGATCAACTTGGCCACTCGGTAGGAAACGTCCACCGCCTTGGCGTTTTCACTCCCAGTGACATAGGTGGATTCAATTGCTTTTCTACGGCTCTGATACTCTCTCAGCTTATTTTCGAAAAAATCCCGAGGCTTTGAGGAATATTGTCCATGTTTTGTTTCTAGATGACGACGGAGCTTGCATGGTTTTAGCGCCTCGTTTGCTAGCACCTCCGAGCATAACACACAGACTGTGTCAGGGTTGTCTTCTGGTCTGACACTCGTAAATCCAAGTGATAGGTACTCACTTGAGTACTTTCGACAAGCCTTTCTTTTTTTTTTCATTTTGACCCTCTTCACTTGTTAAGATTGCTTTTCTTTTGACTCCTGAAAGCCACCGGTCCATTGATACTCTTTCCCGCCAGTGATAAGGAATTCCCTCAATTACAATTCCCCCGTCAATGAAATACGGAAAGACACGTTCCGGCTCAAAAGTTGGTCAGATAAATGACTGATGTCAGATAAATAAATAAATAAAACATAATTTAAATTAAAATATTTAACCATAAATATTTAATGGTTACTCAAAACTTAATTACAAAATAGAAAATGACCTCTCGCGGCCCACCTGCAGTACCTTCGCGGCCCACCAGGGGGCCACGGCCCACACTTTGGGAATCACTGACCTATATGATCAGTTCTAGTCCGGTTTCCGCCCACTCCACAGCACTGAAACAGCACTCATCAAAATAACCGAAGATCTCCTAATGGCAGCTGATTCTGGACTCCTCACCATCCTCATCCTCCTCGACCTTGTATAATAATGACAACACGGGACACCGATGTGTTGCTTCGAGTCGTCTCTCTCTTTACTGTCAACCAGGTAGCCCATTACACGCATTGCATTATGGGAGCTAAGCATCCTGGGAATAGTAATCCTACTAATCCTACTAATACTACAGACCTCAGTTCCGCCTTTGATACACTCTGTCACACCACCCTCCTCAACAGACATTCCATTGCCATCACCCACACTCCGTTAGACTGGTTCAAATCTTACTTATCTGGCCGCACTCAGTTTATCCAACTAAAGTCCTTCAAATCCATCCCCTCCCCCGTCACTTCAGGTGTGCCCCAGGGCTCTGTACTGGGACCCCTCCTCTTCATCATTTACCTCCTTCCCCTC
>JAOPUD010028813.1:0-11242 GCA_027122715.1 Trisopterus minutus
ACACACACACACACACACACACACACACACACACACACACACACACACACACACACACACACAAACACACACACACGTGTGTCTGAATTAAAATAGGATGAAATCTAGGGACACCTTCTGCACGGTTGGTCAATTGGTAAGTCAATAGGCTCTTGTCTGACCAATATGCTTGCCATCCATTGCAACCCACAATATTAAACATGTCAAATTTGATCTTTTGACGTGTCCTCCTTTTGACTATGCAACACTGCCCGATGCAGCACTCTGAACAAGAATGGATTCAAAGCAACTACTTCCTCCACATAGCACTTACATTGCATTTAGGATACCAGGTAGAGTAAAGGCGAGAGCCTCCCCTCAAATAATCGTATTAATCTCTCCTCTCAAGCCAAAACGCCTGAAAGTGATTGGAGTGATTTCTTAATAAGAGAGTGGGCAAGGCGAGTGGGCATGTCTGATGGGAGCGATTTCCATTTCAGTTACATGCTTCAGATATTTCCTTAGATTCAGATTCATCTTCCTTTAGCTCCGTTAACTGAAGTAGACTGCTCATAGGGAGTAAGAGATAACGGAAAGCTTGTCACGGTAGACTTAAAAATGCTAAAAGCCCCATTTATCTTCATGCTGGAAAACACACATTAAAACGCTGATGCATTTAACACATTTAAGGGTATCATAAAGATACCATTATAGTCTTTGTTCCTCTACAGCAAATGATATAATCTAGTTCACTTTGAGGGAGACTTGGGCCCAACACATCGTCCGACAGGAAGTGAAGGATTCTAATTTCGTATTTGATCATTATTAATAATGTGTCAGTGGTCGTTTACTTTTCAAACAGGTGCCTCCCGACCTCGGCATCCACGGCACTGAGAGGGTCGTCAAGGAGATAGATGTCAGCATCCTGGTACACAGCTCTGAGACACACAAACACACACACACACACACACACACATAGTATTATAGCAGTTAAATATTCATTTGGTACTACAGTACTATAGCAGTAAAACCTACGGTACTAAAGTACTAAAGCAGTCAACCCTGCAATACTACAGGGGCCGGTTGCACCAACATGGCTTACGCCCAGTCGTAAGCTAAGTCAGTCTTAACTCAACGTTCTAAGTCCGATCTGATAGTTATGCCAGTAACACTATCTAGGCTTAAGCTGTTCTCTTGTTAAGACCGGGCGTAAATGTCAGCGGCAGGCGTAAAGTCAATAGTCTGTTAAGTCTCTATAGTTACAATCAAAGAAAAGATTTGCAAAAAACATTAGTAGGCTATAGGCAAACAATGGCGTGTCTAATAAACCGACTACAAAATTAGCAAGCATGTAGAAGAGAGAGAGTAGCATGGGACAGGACGAATCCAATAGATATCTATGACGACAGTGAACTAATCGAGCGGTCAGAACAGTATTCTCGCTTCTAACCGGAAATGGGAAACCGGACTGGTCATCATGGCGGTGCGCATTGTTTAGCCTGGAATAAGGTGGCTAGAATGAATGAATGAATCACCGTTAATAATAGTGCATCATAGCAACGCATGTTCCATTCTGAGTTCCATGCGCGTTCATATGAACACGCATTGCTTAACACAGGCTTATTTAAGCCTGGTCGTAAATTCCGTTGGTGCAACCAGTGTAAAATGGAATTTAAAGACAGGTCTTGAGAAAGACTAACTAAGACTTAAGACTCAGCTTAGTAAAGACCAATTGGTGCAACCGGCCCCAGTACTATAGCAGTCAACCCTGTCTATGGCAATGCAGTTTTCTTTATTTTATATTAGGTGAAACAGTAAACCATAGGTCCATCATTATCAAGGTTTTAATGATAATTCAAAAAATACTTTTTTTACCACGGCTTATTGTAAAACCGGCAACCGTTTCATCCCTATCAGATTTTTTAGTGAGGCAAGATAAGACGGTTAAAGTGGTTTTAACATCCAGGATGGTATATTCCTTTAAGCCCCACCCCCTGGGTTCACCTCTCTAGGGTTCAGGTGAGGTGAGCAGCAGACTCACCTGGCCAGGTTCACGCGAGCCTTCTGCCCCCCACTGAGTGTGGCTCCCCGGTCCCCGATCAGAGTCAGGTCCCCGTCTGGCAGCAGCTCCATGTCCTGGAGCAAGTGGAAGAGATTTTCAGAACAAACACAAATAAACACTTAACACTTGACGTAAGAAGTCTAGCTGAAACCAATGTCAAACCCAACCCACTGACACCTCAGGCCTTCTTACAGGACTGCCTTACTGGACTGCTTTACAGTACATTGAGGGTACATTGCAGGAAAAACTTTGAAAAGTACACAATTTACCCAATTTAATGTACCCACCATAGTCTTACACAATTTTGTGGGAAACGCTGGAAATTCTAAAGTGTTTGCGATGTTTATGTTTTTGCTTTGTCTAGTATCCATTTTTATATATTTAGTAACTTAAAAAATGTATTTCCTGCAGAAAAAGCAGTGAGTCCTGTAGTACAAGGGTTAGTCAGTGTTGGGGTTACTAGCCAGCCAGTCAGGTCTGAGCAGCATGATGAAGTGCAAGAGAAGTTAGATGAGGCGCTCGATAGGGTGATGCAAGAGCAGGTTGAGGCAGAAGATGGACTGCAGACAGAGCTGAGTGAACCTCATCCAGGAGATGGCATGGGGCGAGTCATGAAGTCTGGATTCATGGATCAAAGATATCCTGATCCTTGATCATAAATATATATTAAAAGTAAATGTCATTGAGCCAGGTTGTTAGGGTCTAGGCGGAACCACTCACCCTCTTGAGGGCGCAGGACCACAGCACCTTCTCGTACTTGGCGCGGTCTAGCTCTTTGCCAAACAGGATGTTGCCGCGGATGGTCCCGGGGAACACCCAGGGCTGCTGGCAGGAGTAGGTCAGCTGGCCGTTCACCTTGATCACCCCCTTGTCAAGGGGCAGCTGCCCCAGGATGGCACTCAGCAGGGAGGACTGAGGGAAGGGTGAGTAATAAGATAAGTATGATGATGATAATGATGATATCTTCTTAGATAAACTGTCTGCTATACTTAAAACATGTAAAGTTAAAGAAGTGCTACGAATGGACGATTTCAATCTGAATTGGCTAGATAAAACAAGAAGGAAACAACTTCAGGATATTGCTAATAAATTTCACTTAACTCAGCTAATTGAAAATCCAACAAGGATAAAAAGGTTTTCAAAGACTCTATTGGATTTAATTTTTACAGATTAAACAATGCATATCAAAAGCAAATAACTTAATTAATGCGTTATCTGACCACAATCTCACCCTGGTCACAAGGCAACTGTCAAAGAAGCGACTTAGAAATAAGAATACATCAGAAGGGAAAAATCATATCTCACTTATCCCAAAGAAAGAAATGTAGCATTTCGAAAATGAATTTAGACAAATAAATTGGGTTTATGTTGTGAAGGATAAGAATAGTGAACAGGCCTGCAAAAACCTATTGGATACTATTAAATATTTTGTATCTTGTCTAAACACACAAAAAATATACATCTTAAACATCGAAAACAAACGTTGCCCAGGTTTAACACCACATTATGGCAACTCATTAAGGAAAGGGATGCAGCCCTGAAAGAATCCCTAAAGTCAGGACTCGATACTGACCACTTAATATATAAAAGCCTCAGAAACAAGACTACATCGCAATTTAGAAAGGCCAAAGCAAACTTGTTCCTTGAAATTATAACACAAGCAAAAGGCAATGAAAAATTATTATGGAGAACCATTGACCAACGCTCAGGAAAAGAACGACAAAAGTGTGTACCCCTACAGCTTAAAATAAATGGTACTTCGCAGAATGATAGCTTAATAATTGCCAATAGTTTTAATGATTATATTATTGATTCTGTATTAGAATTGTGGAGCAAGTCATTAGATCCTCAACAACCAAAGGTTGTAGACAATAAATCAACATTCCTGAATTCAAAATAAATCAAATTTTATCAACAGTATCCAACTCCAAAGCAAAACACATTTGGGGTTTTGGGGTCTTTTCTTCTTAAGAAATTCAAGGATGTCTTATCCACTCCCATAACACACATTGTAAATAGATCATTGGAGGAAAAATCTTTCCCTAATGCTCTCAAAACGGCAATAGTAACTCCTATCTATAAAGCAGGGGATAGACAGGATGTCAGCAATTATAGGCCAATTGGTATACTGCCAGCCATCTCTAAAGTGGTTGAAAAAACTGTCAGAGCAGTTAATAGTGCACTTTAACACAAAAAATCAAATGCATCCCATGCAGTTTGGCTTTAGAGCTAACCACTCTACTGACACTGCATGCTGCTATTTTACTGAACACATTAAGGCTAGTCTTGACACGGGAGGAGTAGTGGGTGCTGTGTTCTTACACCTACGAAAGGCTTAGACCTACGAAAGGCTTAGACCTACAAAACACTCCTCTCAAAGTTAGCTAGCTTTCAGTTGTCCCCTAGTGTACTAGACTGGATCGAGTCGTATTTGTTAAGTCTTGCCCAATGTGTTAGGATAATGGATAAAACATCATCCTTCTATGCTGTAAGTTATGCATATTGCACATTTGACAAATAAAACTGACTTGACTTGACTTAAGAGCATGTTCCATGGGGGTACTGCAAGATTCCATCCTGGGGCCACTTTTGTTCAGCACATACATCAACAATCTCCCTGTGTGACAGTGTAGAGATATTGATGTATGCTGATGACACAGTCCTGTTTACACATGGCAAAGAGCCAGGACAGGTTGCCACCAAATTGACACAAACACTTGTCACACGTGGCTGAACAATTCTTGTCTCACATTAAATACTGATAAAACTGTCACCATGTTTTTTCGATATAGATTTAAACAAAGTACTATTCCAAACATATTCGTAGATGGAAAAAAGTAAAATAATGTTGATGAGTTTAAATACCTGGGAGTGACTTTAGACTCTACACTCACTTTTAAAAAACACATTGATGCTGCTAAGACCTATGTAAATGCTATGATTATGTCTCACTTACATTACTGTATGTCAAGCTGGTCCCGGGCTAACAAGACTGCCTTGAAATCATTAGATCACTTTACAAACAAGCTCTGAAAATATTAAACAAAAGATAATTTTTTAAAATAATTTCAGTACCACCACTGTGCCATACTGGGCAAGTATAACCTGCTTAGCCTCAAAAACCTCATACTATATTCTGACATGCGCCTAATACATAAAATAATTCACAATGCTGCTCCACCACCTCAGAAAAAATCCCTGCTTTGAACTAATATGCAGAGCCACCAGATCCATCACTAGGGGAGATTGTAGCCTCCAAAATCGGAGCACTATATTTGTGCAATCAGCTTTCTCTTTTAGAGCTTCTAAAGCATGGAACACTCTCCCCAGTAATCTAAAAAGTGTTACAGATTTCCATACTTTCTCACGTGAAGTGAAAAAATGGATTTTAAGTAATCAGTTTTGTCAGCAATAATCATTATTCTGTACTCTCTGCATTTCTATGCATAGAAATCTCTATGCATCTATGCATTTCTTTGCATGCATGTCTATTTTTTATATTTTTTATATATTTATTTATATTATAGTGTGTGTGTGTGTGTGTGTGTTGTTCTTATTTCATTTTATCCTATTTTATTCTTACCTGGCCGGGGACTGCAGATGGAAATTAGCTTTTAGCTATAATCTGGTACGCGTGGATGTCCAACAAGTGTCTGTCCCTTTAAGTTTGTGAGTTCATTCTTATTAACTTGTAACTTTAAAAACAGTATAAACAAATATCCGATGCTCAACAAGCATATTTCCAATAAATTAATCATTTAACACCAGTGAAAAAAGAAATACTGTAGCACTTAAAACTTTACATTTAGTTTCTAGGTTAAATATTGAAGTGGTAAGGCTCTGCAATGTCAGAATATGTTAAGCTACCTTGGGCTAGAGTATAAATTACATATTTATATGTAACCTAACCCTATATAACTACGAAGAACAAAAAGTGGAGATTTGTCAAAAAGTACAAAATTTGGCAGAGTTGCAAGTTCTGAAATAATTGAAGTCTCAAAGAATAATGTCCCATTGACTTGAAAAGTTGAATTTTTAAAAAACTGAAGTATTTTGCTTAGAAAAGCACGAGCAGTCGATTCTAAAGAAGGCTGAACAGTTTGGAATTTCAATGAAGTCTCTAGCTAAAGAAATGTACGAGGAGTTGATTAGATTAGACAAATTATTGATTAGAATAAGAAAGCCTGAAGAACAACAAGTGTAGCGCTGCATGCAGCACCTAATTAAAAAAGGAAAATTCTAAATTCTTTAAGGTCTCATCCCCCGAGAAACCATATGCATGCTAAACGTGAAACTGTTCTTCTACCTCAATTGCCTGCATTAACAAATGAAAGAAAATAGACACATAAACGATCAAATCAGAAAAGCCTCACCAACTGACGTCAGTTGGTGAATTAGTATTCATGGCCTATGGGAAAACAGTATTGAGTTTGTGCCTGTGCTATTTGTGGCTATAACAAAATCAACGTTGCATCTCTTGGCCAACAACGAAGAGTTGAGGAAGAAATGGTTGGATCAGACATTGCCACTATTTCAACATTTACGCAGCTTGCACACAGCAGCCCGGGCACGGCGCTTGAATACAGAAACCGTCTCGGGTCACTGCGGTGGCAGAAGCTGAGCTCCCGGGCGCGGTGCACGGCAGCCCGTCCCTGCGGTCGCGGTCCCTGCGGTCGCGGTCCCTGCGGTCGCGGTCCCCTGCCGTCGTGCACTGGCCAAGCTCCCGGACTCTGGCGGTGCACTCCCACGGGCACGGTGATTGAATACAGAAAGAAGAGCCGCCTCTGGGCACATCGCGGCCGCCGTGCACAGGCCGCCGTGCACAGGCCGCCGTGCACCGCGTCCGGTCTCCGTCTCTCTCTCTCGCTCTCTCTCCTTATCCCTCTTTCTCTCGTTCTCCCTCTCTCTGTGTGTCTCTCTGTGAGTTTAATTGGTTTTATTACTGTGACGGACAGTGCTGTTAGCCAATCAGAGGAGAGTAATTTGCATGTCATGAGTAAGAGCCAAAATCAGGTTGTTCATCCCCGCCCACCTCATCCACCACACTAGAACAGTGTGAAACAGGCTTTTTTTTCACCATAACGACTCACAGGGCATTCATTGCTACTATAGACCAATGCAAACTTAATGAAAAAACAGTGCAACGACACGTTTAAGGAAAAAATTATTCAAATTCAAAATTTCGAAATTCCAAGAATGTCTGAATGGACCGATGACCCCTGACCTTTCCAGCGCCCACGGGTCCAATCACCGCCACCAGCTGCTTCGAGGTGACATCCAACGAGATGTCCTGGAGTGAGGGTGCGCCTTGGAACTGCACAGGGGACATAACGCACACAGATGCACACGCACTTGTCAGCACCTTAATTTCATCATTAAGTGATTGGATTTACTCCCGGAGCACAATGCGCAGAATACCCCTATATAACATTTGATGTACTTGTAACCGGGTTAAAATGAGGGTTTTGATTATTCATGAGGATACATAAATAACTTTACCTTTAACTTTAACTCTACCTTTAAGAGTTTATTGTTTTTCATAATGTTTTGTTAGTTTTCTAATGTTGTATAGTTTGTGAATGCTATTTGATATTGTGTATTGTGATTCATATATCGGTTTTTTGTTTATCTGTAATATGGCCATCCAGCCAGGAGGGGGCGTGAGGAGAGTATTGGTGGTGAATGGGAAACGAAAAAAAGGGTGAGAGGTCAGGAAAAAACGGGCGGGAGTTGAGAAATGGAAAGGAGGGAAAGACGCGATTGAGTGCAGCACATGTTTGGGAAAAGGAGTCTTTCAGATCAAGTTGATGAGCTTTTTAGTTGTAGTTGACTAGCTTCACGAGTTGGAGGAGAGAGTAGCGGTTGGTTAACGCAGCCAGCGAGGCTGCTACGACTATCTTCCTGGGGATTGCTGACCGGACAGAGGCTCCGTCCACGAGGGTTTCGTTCGCCTTCCTCTGGCCAAGAGGAACCAGGTAGCAAGCCTTTCCACGGATTTCGCGGACTTTCTATGGACTTTCTGGGTTTTTCCCTGGACATTACCGACGCCGCTTACAATTCACCTCGACGTGAGTAAGATCTTCTTTCGCTCGTAGGAGCGAAGAGGAGGGGGGGTTGGGGTATTTTGTTTGTTGATTATGCCGGCATAGTGTTGTGTGATCTACCTTATTCTGAAGTAAGTAAAAATTGAAATACATACATTTTGTTTGTTTGCTTACGTGTAGTGTTGATGTCATTGTGTATGTTTAATAGTGTTATTTGTAATTAAGGGTGCTGTTTACATTTTAATCAATTAATATAGGGAATCCAGACTATTCAAATAAGTATACATGTTGGGTTAAAGAACCTAGGGCCCTGCCCTCTATAAACCAGGGGTAAAAGGGGCTACATAAAATGGAGGCCTCGCTGGGATTAGTTTGGGTTTCAAGATTACCAGTTAATTAGTGAAATTAAAACTGCAGCATACACTTTTTTTTTTGACAAATATTTGAGAATGGAAATTCAAGCTGAGTTTGTGCTGGTGCTGTGGAGAAGTATTGGATGAGGCTCACTTATGGTTCTCATTCGAGATGATGTGGAAGTCATACAAATTGAAGAGACCCTGGACACAGTTAAATGTCTGGGCCGTGTCCGTAGGAATTACAACATGAGGTGCAACAGGTATATGATCCTGTGTGAGTGTCGTGAAGAGTTAAAGGGGGAAAATGTTCCTGCTGAAGTGATGCCTACTGATGGTAATGAGGCGTGGCCTATAGTCATAGTAGGTGGAGCCCTACCTGCACCGGTAGATCATTTAAGTGAGTTGCTAGCTGGAGCACAGCAGGCTGAGGAAAGGACAGGGGAGAAACCCCAGAGCATGTCCCCTACTCCAGTTTCCCCCAGTAGCCAAACTGAGTCCGTTCTGCTTGCACTTGGTGATTTGCTCGATAAGACAAAGCCCACTATTGATATGTGGGCTATGGAAGCTATCGCCGCTTACATGTTTTCTCTGGAACCCTGCCCACTCCAGTAGGTGAAGAGCAGTTTGAACACTGGCTAGAGCACGCATGGCTTATGGTCAAGGAACCATAAGCCGTGGCAGGAACTTGAGAGAGCAGGAACTTAAGAGAGCACAGAAAGGGGATGCAGCTATAGGACCCACCATACAGGCCATCAAAGATGGAAAATGGCCTGAAGAGGAACATGCCAGTCCAGGACTCTCCCAGTTAAAGCGAGAGATGGGGAAGTTTACCATGAAGTAGAGCTGGGGGTAAACGATTATTTATCAAACGATTAATCGGGCGATTATTTTATCAATTAGTCGACTAATCTAACGACTAATTGGACAATTATCTATTTTTCTGTTGCTCGATTAATAAAAATCATAATGCATCAAATAAATACCAAAAAATTCTTAATAATATTCTTTAGTAAACAACAGTTTTGCACAGCAAACGATCTTCTGGGGAAGTTGGCAGTCAGCTAGTCCTGCCTAAGGAATATCGAGAGATGGTGCTGAGGTCAATGCATGATGACCTAGGACACCTGGGGGTTGAGAGAACCATTGACCAACTGAGGAGCAGATTCTTTTGGCCAAAGATGTCCAGAGGTTGAGCAGTACATAAAGATTTGTGGTGAGTGTGTCACCCACAAATCTCTTCCTCAGCGAGCTTCCCCCTTGCACCAGATCGTGAGCAAAGGTCCTATGGACCTTGTGTTCATCGACTTTCTCTCGATGGAACCCGACTCAAAATGCATTAGCAATGTGTTGGTTGTCACCGACCATTTCACACACTATGCTCAGGCTTTCCCAACAAGAAACCAGAAAGCTCAGGTTGTACATACATTATGGACTACCGGCAAGGATCCATTCGGATCAAGGAAGAGACTTCGAAAGCCAACTGATTAGAGAGCACCTGACCTTGATGGGGATTCGCAAATCACGGACGACTCACTACCATCCTCAGGGAGTCCCTCAACCAGAGAGGTTCAACCAAACCCTATTGTCCATGCTAGGGACTCTGGGCCGGGAGAAAAAAAACGCAGCTGTAGCCAGCAGGTTGGTCATCTGGTCCATGCTTACATTAGCACAAAGTCTGACGCCACCGGATACTCACCATATCGGCTGATGTTTGGCAGAGAGGCCAGAGTCCCTGCTGATGTGTGTTTTGGAACCTCTCCAGATGGCATTCAGGATGGTTGTCATTCTCGCTATGTAACAAAGCTAAAAGAGGACCTGAAAGAAGCCTTCATGCTAGCATCTGTGGCTGCAGATAAAAGGCACCAGAGAAACAAGAAGGCTTATGACCAAAGGGTTGGAATACTGTCCTTGGAGTTCGGCGACAGAGTGCTGCTCAAGAACTGGGGCCTGAGAGGGAAACACAAGTTGGAAAGCTTATTATGCTGGTGGGGAAGATGCCTAACCTTCCAGTGTTCACGATAAAATGTGAGAATGGAGGAACTGGTACAAAGACCATTCACAGAGACAATCTCCTTCCCGTCGGGTAGTTTGTGAGAATCCCAAACACAGAACGGGTAATTGACGTACCTGTCAAACCAAAAACCAGAGCTGTGACTCGCCATAAGAGCAAAATAACCTCACCGTGACGCAAAAAGTGCAAAGGGAGTTCCAAGAAATGTCTGATTCTTCATCTGACCCTGAGTTTTATGCAACTTGCAATACTTACTCGAGAGAGTTTATTCACAGAGCTCTATATGATGATAGACACACAATTACTGCCCAAGAAGGGAACCATCAGGCAGATGGAAGTGGTGCTGATGCTATATCCTCATCTAATGATGAGGCAGAGAACTTGAGCGACCAAGAGTCTGATCCAGAGTTAGCTCCTCGTGACACCGGTGATGCTGATTCAGAGTCTGGCCCTGAGCAAGAGACTTTCAATGTGTCCAAAGATAATGGGAGGCTAAGATCTGAGCCTAGGCCCAAGAGAGCTGTAAAGCCAACAGTCAGGCTTACATATGATGAGCCGGGTAGATCCAGAGATCAGCCTTTGACCATTGTTCACAGAGGTATTGTCATTAAGATTGGACATACATAAAGCAACATTTGTCACTCTTCATACCCCTTAGTTTGAGTCTTTTTAGTGTTGTATGAGGACATACAGACCTTTTAGAAGGGGGAGGGTGTAACCAGGTTAAAATCAGGGTTTTGAGTACTCATGAGTATATACATAGAGTTTATTGTTTTTCGTAATGTTTTGT
>JAOPUD010028816.1:0-11242 GCA_027122715.1 Trisopterus minutus
GTCTTCAAAATGAGGTGCTAGGTATTGAGATTTTGCTCTCAGAGTGCACCAGATTAATGCATGTTCAAAATCTTTGCATGGGGGGGGGCCGGACCCCGCCCCCAGGCATTTGTCCCCCCCAATGTTGAAACCAAGGCTACACCTCTGATATAGGTACTGGTGGAACTTCCTTACTCCGAAGACTATACCCAGGGCCTCCCACTTGATCAGGGCATAATTCTGCTCTGCCTTGCTGAGAGTTGTGAATGCGATGGGTTTTTCTTCTCCGCTGGGCAGGATGTGAGAAATGACTGCACCCACCTCCGTAGGGTGATGCGTCACAGGCGAGCCGGATGGCTTGCTTAGGGTCATAGTCAGTACTTTAGTTGATACCAGTAACTGCTTTCGTCAATTACTGTTTCTGGGGCACTCCACAAACCAATTAGTTCCCAAGTGCCTCTTCCAGATATTCCCCGAAATCACAATATTCCGAGAGTCTCTTCAAAGCTGCTACATATTGTGCAACAGGCTATAATAAGCGGTTTCGGAGAGAAATGGGCTCGGAGTTCATTCACAATGCGCTGAAAAGCCATGTCCCCGGGCCGTTCGAATGTAAATAAACTACGCAGCAGTCCATACGTTCGCATCCCAATGAAACTCAGTAGCACTGACACTTGCTTTTCATCTTTTATGTAATTTGCATTTATGAAGTGTTCAAATCTTTCAATATACGTGTCCCATTGCTCCATGGTCTCATCAAAGGCATCAATATGTCCAATGGTAGCAGCCATGTCCTCTCGTTCCCTTTCTGGCTGGGCTGGCCTTTCTGTCAACTCTCCTCTTTTCCAACTGCAAACTTGTCTTGATGAGCTACTTCTGCGTGGATGTTTTTCCTCATTGCCAATTTATATTATGTTCTTGGATAATATTCGGATAACTTGTAGTAATGGAGTGACACAAATTAGGTGGGAACCCAGGGGGGTCCAGTCCAGATGCTGTCTCACAGCCAGATGTATTAGCAGGCGGCACTGGTGGAGCCAAAGGGGTGGCCGGGGTGGCACTGGACCCCCTGATATCTGATTGGCCACCCCAGGTGCCAGCCCAAAATTTCATTTGCTACTGGCAGTTTGAAAGAAGCGTTTATTTTCCGGCGGCGCCTTTTTTAAATCGACGAGGAAGAGAGAATATTTCCCACAGCTCAGCTCACGAGTCATGCGAGAGACTGGCGAAAGCACCATATTGAAGGAAGTTTTAAGGTTTAGCATCGGGTTTAGGTTTCCTGAACAACTTTTATGAATGTTGAGTTGCTGTGTAGATGCACATTGGCAAAGGGATTGGTTCCCAATTTAGCCTGTCAGTAAGTGTTTAGTGTGTTTAGTTAATGTGGGGTAACTAGTACAGATGTCAGCAATTTGAAATCTGTTAACTCATTTTTTGACTTTTATTATCTGTTAACGTTACTCAAAAGATTACCTAAATTTGTTTGCTCTGTTTGCTATCGTAAAGGTGTAAGAAATTATAGCTATTTACTGCAGAGTAGGGCTAGCCAGTGTTCGAATTATGTGGGAGCAAGAGAGAGCCTAGCTCCCATAAAGTGAGGACTGGCTCCCATAAAGGCAACAAAATCAGTCAAATTTGGAGGCGGTCACTTATATCTGAAGGTTTCTGCCATATGTGGCAATAATGATGTAATTTAATCTTAAACAACGCTCATTATCCATCCCTGTGCGGTCTCTTACCATTAAAGACATTCAATTAAAATATAGGCCTATAGGCCTATATAAATAGAGACCTAGGCCGACTCATCTCACAGATTCCTGTGAGACCAGGTTGCCTTAATAACGTCTGTCGCATATGTCAGGTGAAAACTAAATGTCAAGGGAAGGCGTTGTTTTGCGTAGGGAAAGATATCAGACTTCTTTTTAAAGAACAAACAGGCAGCTCAGGTGCAAACCGACCCCAGCCCTTGCATCACCACCGGACCACAGAGCAGCTCCCCACCTGAGGCTAGTCAGAGTCAGTGTGGTCAGACTTCACAAGGACCCAGTCTACCACCACTATGTCAGAGTATCTACCAGGCAGTCAGTCACATGCCCAGTTCAGAATTTAAGTTCAGCTTCTGCTTGTAACAATAGATGATTTTGTCAGATTAAAGGTGTCATTGCACCATTTTTTACATTAATTTTGCGTTGGTCACTAGTAGCAATAAATGCTAAATGCTAATAATGCCCTGTCAGTTTTGGTGAAAAAAATGCTCTGGTGCTCCTGTTTCACACTGTTCTAGTGGTGGAGGAGGTGGGCGGGGAAGAACAACCAGATTTTGGCTCTTATTCATGACATGCAAATGACTTGCCTCTGATTGGCTAACAGCAATGTCCGTCACAATAATACCAATTCAACTTACAGAGAGAGACAGAGAGAGGGAGAAGGAGAGAGAGACAGGGAGAACGAGAGAGACAGAGAGAGGGAGAAGGAGAGAGAGGGAGAAGGAGAGAGACAGAGAGAGGGAGAAGGAGAGCCACTGGGCTCCTTGTGGGTTTCTGGTTGATTGAATACAGAGAGATGAGCTGCCTCGGGGCACCGCGTCCGGGGGACCGCGCACTGATCCCGATGGTCGCTGGGATTGGTTCACAGTGGGTGGTCACCGTGCACCGAGCTCCCGGACTCCCGCGGGCACAGGGATGAATACAACACGGCAGCCGCGATGCACGGCGGCCGCGGGGCCCGGCGGAGCTCTGCTCAGCTCCAGCCGTCGCGGTGCCCCGAGGCTTCTCTTTCTGTATTCAATCGCCGTGCCAGCGGGAGTGCACCGCCGGAGTCCGGCGGCTGGGGGACCGCAAGAGCAGTGCACGGCGGAGCTCCCGGACATACGATGGAGCTCCCGGACTCCGGCGTTGCTCTCCTGCGGGCTCGCGGCCGTGGCTCTTCTCCGCGGCCGAGCCGCGGTCGTGGGTCTTCTTTCTGTATTCAAGCGCCGTGCACCGCCGGAGTCCGCCAGCACACCCGGGGCACGGCTGTCGGGGCCGCGACCGCGGGGACCGGCTGCTGTGCACCGCGCCCAGGAGCTCAGCTCCGGCCGCCGTGGTGCCCCAAGACGGCCCTCCTTTCTGTATTCAACTGCCGTGCCTGAGCCGCGTAAATGTTGAAATAGTGGTAATGTCCGATCCAACCATTTGTTGATGAACAAACCATCATTTGTAATAACCACAAATAGCGCAGGCACAATCTCAATACTGTCTTCCCGTGGGCCGTCACAAGCCAAGGTGGGCGGGGCCATGAATACAAATTCACCAACTGACCTCAGTTGGTGAGGCTTTTCTGATCCCATCGTTTGTGCGTCTATTTTCTTTCATTTGCTCATGCAGGCAATCGAGGTAGGAGAACATTTTTACGTTCAGCATGCATATGCAACTCTGAGTGACCTATCGTATTTCAAAAGGAGTAATAAACGGTTTCTCGGGGAATGAGACCTTTAAGGCTCACTTT
The DNA here is from genome assembly GCA_027122715.1 of Trisopterus minutus. Lineage (NCBI taxonomy): Eukaryota > Metazoa > Chordata > Actinopteri > Gadiformes > Gadidae > Trisopterus > Trisopterus minutus. The sequence continues at coordinate 3,466 of JAOPUD010028816.1, forward strand.
AAAATGTTGGTTGTTGATTCATGTGTGTTCTTGTTTTGATGGCTCTGACATTTTTATTGTGATTATACACTAATGGTTCTTGTGTTAACTTAATGTAGTAGATTTATCAAAGGATGACACAGGGACCTCTGGCTCTGAGCAAGACAGTGAGCCAGAGCTGCCGGAGAAAGGACCTTATGGTAGGCCTATGCTACACATTTTAGTTAGCACCTTTTAGAAAAGGTCGCAGGGTCAGAATCGCTTTTAACTCACTTCATTTAGTAAAGGTTTGGTATGATATCTGTGAAGGAGGAGGGGAATTGTAAAAGCATCTGTGGAGACGCTTAGTTGGGCATCAAGTAGATGCACTGTCTGGGGCGTTCTGTCAGTGCTGTGTTCTCACCTTGCATACTTGGCAGGGGTGGCCTCTATAACGTGCTCTGATTGGCTAAGCATGGTGTTGAGCGCCCGCCTCCTGCTGCCTAGAGTGTGTGGTCGATGGATTAGGTCCTGACCCCTAGTGACCATGTGCGTGTATTACAACTTGTTTTCCTCATTGTTTCCAGGATAACCCTTGAGCGAGACATCCGAGATTATGATTTAGCTATATAACTATGGCACATTTGATATACGTCACTAAGGCACATTTGATATACGTCACAAACCCAAACCCATCTGGTGGACTCTTCCATTGAGGGTAGAGTTGAGGGATGTCACGATACCAGTGAAATTCCAAGATTCTCGATACCCAATTCGATACCACGGTAAAAAAAACAAAAACAAAAGCAATAAATCCGTAAATGTAGGCCTACTTCAACATACACTCATTTATTAAAAACATTTGAAAATTACAAAAACAGTGGCACTGGCATGTAGCCTTCAATGATTAAATAAAAAAATATAAAACAATAAGCGCTGAAAGCAGGCAGGCATGCAGCTATGCTGCTGGCGTTTACACTTGTGTGAGTGGTGGGGTTTGAAACATAAATTCCAACGTAATATTAAGTAAAATAACACAGGTGGGCAAGGCAGCCACAGGAGACGCCAACATTGTTTTCAACCGCTCTGCACTGTATTAATTAATTAAAGTTTTGAAAAGAAAATAAAGTTTTTGAAAAGAAAATAAAGTATTTGAAGCAAATAAGCGATTCGGTTATTGATTTGTTTATTTGGTTTTGGATGCATGCATCGCCTTTGAGTTGGTTTGTTACTTTGAAATGGCAAATACACACACACACACACACACACGTTCATTGGTTCGTTCATTCACCGCCACACCCACTACAACCTCCCGAGTTTAAGACATCTCCCTACAATGTTCTGACTGCAGCATTCTCTGATCGTTGATATGAAACCTTGCACCTGATATGTCAGTTGCGCATGTCAGAGAGAGTTTGAGAAATAAAGTTTAGAGCAGCATAGGTTCGGAGCTTCTGACGTGCGCTATAATGTATAATGTATGCTCAATAAAAACATAGGCTCATGGTAAATACGTTTTCAAAGATCGTTTTGTGTTCAGCCTGACCTGAGGAAGACGCACACGCACGCACACACTTTTGTGTAATCAATTAATTAGTTGTACATTTAGAAAAAGCGTTCAAGCGTTTTTCTTATTTCTTTAGTAAACGAGGACTGTTTTTAAAAAAATTGGTGCACGTGCTATGCCTGCACACACCCCCTAAGATTTAAGAAGAGTCTAAGAAGAGTCTCCCTCTAGCCTAAGTCCCAAAGTTGGCAACCCTGTTATGATCTTTAACAAAATCAGCAGGCTGTGTTAGTCACAGAGCTTTTATTTGCAGCTGGATCCAGATGTCAGATGCAGGCCCAGCCAGTCTTTTCATCATAACACATCCATTTTGGATACCATGAATTACATTCATTTCTGCTCCTGTCCACCTTGGATCTTACTATTGATTGGGGATGGTAGGTGGTGGATGATAGGGCCCATTTGAATAAATGGAGGCCCAGATGGACGTGTGGGAAGCAAGCCATTGGCTACTATCCATGTGTTCATTTGATGAGGCCATTGCTACTTTACTCTAATTTGGAAATGTGTTATAGTCATATACTCAATAGTCAGCGTGGTATGGACAACATCCGTAAGGGGCAGTGCAATGCAAGCAGGAAATTCCCTGCAGATGATTTGACATGTGCATCGCCAGGCCCCTCCTTGGGTTGAGTTGTTGTTGATTTTCCATACAGCAAGATTCCTCAAATTGAGGAGTGTGCATATACTTACAGCCCCTTGCAGTACTGACTGCAGCCTTCAACATAGGTGGGCAAAGCAGGCCTTTCATCCAGGTAGCTCCACATTCATATTTTGAAAATCTAAGTGAGTATGTTATGGTATGTCACTATTTTGAAATATACTTAAGTGAAATACGTAAAGTGAAATGTCAGAACCTCTCTCTCTCTCCGCCTCCCTACCTCCCTTCCTTTGCCTCCAAACCTCTGTCTCACATTCTATCTCTTACTCAAACCATTTGTCTTCCTGCTAGCCAGCTCGGGAGCTGACTTGCAGCTAAGGGCACTGAAAGCAAGTGTTCTTGTTAAGGGGAGAGGAATGGGACTGGGCCTAACACTGGGATCAGACCAAGGAAGGTAGATTCGCACTGGGATCAGACCAAGAGATCTAGAGCAACACTGGGCTCAAACCAAATGACCTAGAGCAGAACTGGGTAAGATGTTGGACATGCTTCAACGGGCAGTGTGTGCTTCTAAAGTGCTTTTATCTACAGTATCTACAGGACAACCATGAAAACAAAGCAAGAACCAGGATTATTATTTCACAAGAGCACCCGGGTGTGGAGGTCTATGGAGGTGTTGGAGAGGATCAGAACACCTAGAACATCACCTAAACATTCACAGTAGAACATGCACTTAACCCAGAGGGGTTTCATCCCAAACCCTTCTCAATGTAAGACAAGTGCACTGAACACTTGTGGGGAGCACAGCAGATTGGCTTTCATTCTCTGGTCATAAGCAGGTCTCCTGTCTTCATCAGCATAGTTTAACCTTGACCCCAACAAGATCTCCATGGGCCATCATTGAGGCCTAATGGAAAAATAGCTTAGTTAGAAAAAAAGGAATAATGTAGCTTAATCCGGATTAAACGAATCATAATACATAAGTTGGTTAAACTTATCAGTCGATCAGTTTTATTAAGCTATGCCAAATGGCCGTCACATGTTGTGCTTACACCATAGTTTCCAATGCACTTCAGTTATCAAGAAAATTGGTTGACGGCACTTTATACTTTATTCATTAAACCCTTCCAGTCAGTTCTGCTCCTACTTTCAGTCTTTATTTTTCTCGAGAGCAAACATCAGAAAAGTTTTGTTTAATATCTTTATTTGATTAGGACGTTTCACATTAATCAACATGTCAGCCAGAGCATCAATGTAAATATGCCGGAGTTAGCATAGGTGCTAATTTACATCCGTTGTCCTATGGCAAGTCAAGAACATAAAAGCAACATACCAATACACAAATAGATAAAACACACTTTTACACACGAAATAGGTCCCAATTCACATCAAGAGTCCATGTAGAAAAAATAGAAAAATAGAAATAGAAAGACAAAAAGTTACATATGAGAGCAGGTCTGGCTTGCTACTAACCACTGTTTAAGGGTCTTTTTAATAGTGGTGTAAGTGGCACAGTCTCTAACATGATATGGTAATATATTCCAGGACTGTGTTCCTCTGATGGACATCACCATTTGACCAAATTTGGTCTTGTCGTTGTATGTCGCAGTCACTTCTAGTTAGTGCTCTGGTTCTAGAGGATTTCTTCTTTATAAAGTTCTGTAATGGTGGAGGGGTTAAACAGACATCCAAAAATAGCTGAAACTTATCAAGGTCCATGATTTTGTGCTTATTTGCAATTTTACAATAATGGTAGTATATAGGTTTTTTGTGTAGTGTTTTAAGTGTTCTCTTGATTAAAGACTTGATTGGTTTTAAAGAACTCTCAGATGTATGTGACCATGTTGTGTAACAGTACGAGATGTGAGTAAATATCATTGCACGCAAATAAGTCTTTGCTGTCTCAATAGTCAGGAAAGGTCTTATATGCATGAAATTTGATAAATTTAATTTAATTGTGTTTTTAACTTTCTTAACATGCTGCTTAAAATTAAGGTTAGAATCAAAGATTACCCCGAGGTACTTAAAATATTCAACCACCTCAAGTCACTCACCACCCACCATGACTGATGGTTGCTGTCCCACTGATGGCTGTCTGGAGAACAACATACAGACAGTTTTGTTTGTATTCAGATGTAGATGACAGTTTTCGAGCAAATGGGACACTGGCACCACGGCTCCTGAGAGTATTGCAGCAGCTTCTTGGATTGAGCTGGCATGAAAGTATAATACAGTATCGTCAGCATATAGTTGCATTTTAATATTTCTACAACATCTGGTAAGTTCTTGACATACAGGCTGAATAAAACAGGGCCCAATATTGAGCCTTGTGGTACTCCAGCAGAACAAGTTAAATATGAAGATAACAAATCACCAATTTGAACTGCCTGTTTTCTGTCTGACAGCTATGATTTCATCCAACATAGGGCACTGTTTGAGAAGTTAAAATGGGTTAATTTGGCAATAAGCAAGTCATGATTATTGGTTTCAAAAGCATGTTTGATAATTGTGGGTCTTAACTCCCTGACAACAGGGGATACACAAGGCTGACAGTTGAAGGATGACAAGACACAAAGCTAGATGACTTCTCTAGCAGAAGCTTCTCCTTGCTGTCAGATAAATTCAGAATGGCTAAATGTTTATACTTTTTACACTTTATAGTGAGTGTTAGAGATTGAATCAAAAGCTTCATAGATTAGTAACTTTTTTTTTGGTAATTTTTTTTTAGTAACTTAACTTAAAATGGCAAAATAATTATAAAATAAAAATAATAATAATTAATCATGACATAAAAAGCACTCTCCCAAACCTTTTTGCTGTCTAGGGTTGTTTAGTTATGTTTGTCCACAAAGGACGTAATGTCACATTGATCTCAAATAAACATTGATTTGACTCTTTCAAACTGCTTGCAGTGCGTACGCCAAAGCGTGCAGTTAATACTTGATCGATTTTTGGTTCCTGTAATAGGAAGTAGCAAACAGGACCAGATAATTTATTAATTTAGTCAGCATTACGCCAAACCATAGCACATACATTGCCTTAACGAAGTTACGTGTGCCAGCTGAGCTGCCGTAAATGGTCTTGTTTTTGGGGTCAACTAAGTTCTGTCGGCTGGGGATTAAACACTTATTTTATGGTGAGGTTTGAAGGCAAGTCGCATTCAACACAGTTTAGTTTACAAATGACTAATGGGATCAACGTGACTCATTTTATTATCACTGACTGGAGGCTAGTTACGTCACTCCAAGAGATTTGTTCTCCCAAACACATTTGGTAGTGACACAGTTGATAACCTATTCTTGAAAGCAAAACACCAAGCTCATTGATTCAACTAGGGTTTATAAACTATGTTTATTTGACACCATTATTATTATTTTATGTGTGAGAGGTCATTCCTCATCCTGAATGTGTTTTGACTTCTCATTCTCATTCAGTAAAATGTTCATTGCAAGCTTCCTATTTATGTATGATGTACCTCCACCGTCCCTACAACCCGGCCCATTCCAACTCATCCCTAGGCCCTAGCCCTTAGCCCTATGGTTAAGGTGGAAGCGCTAACTAGCCGTTGATAGTAGGATTTTCGAGAGGAACACTCACTAGAAAATCAAAAAAAATCCTAGGCAAGGCGGCTGCCAAAGTTGAGATGGGATCGAAAACCACAAATGTTTCTTTGGTAATAAACATAAACAATGATGACCATTGCAGTAGTGATTTGTGCATGTTTTATCACGCAAATATAGTCACGCGTGTATGAGGAAGTTGAGTTGTTGTGGAAGTACCAGAGAATTCAGAGAAGCCAACGCAGTCTATTCATAAAATCATCCAGAGGCGCACACAGCTTTTGGCCGTGATATTATATATAAAATTATATAGGCATTTAATATTACATGATATCTTATAATATTATATAAAGAGCTCCGGGAGTCGCAACCGGCAACAATCACTTTCTCCTCCAAGCTGCGGTTCACTGCGGAGTGCAGGGAACGGTTGGCCGGTTGAACGCTGATTGGTTGTTAGGTTACATTGCCCAGGGAGTGAAGGCTGATTGGCTGTTAGGTTACGTCACTCAGGGAGTGAAGGCTGATTGGCTGTTAGGTTACGTCACTCAGGGAGTGAACGCTGATTGGCTGTTATGTTACATCGCCCAGGGAGTGAACGCTGATTGGCTGTTACGTTACGTCACTCAGGGCGTGAACACTGATTGGCTGTTATGTTACGTCCATCAGGGAGTGAACACTGATTGGCTGTTATGTTACGTCGCCCAGGGAGTGAACGCTGATTGGCTGTCATCACGCGACTGCCACGGCAAAGTTCAAATATTTAAACTCCAGCGAGTTTAAATATCACCAAACGCCCCGTCCACACGCCCCGTGTGGACGCACAGTCAGCCATCCAACCCCCAGGAAGAGATAAAGATGAACCATCCACTGATGGTTCAGAACGTCTTTGGACAGATACTCTAAGGCAGTGGTATTCACTACTTTTTTCAGGAGAGCCGCACTGACAGGACAAAGTCCATAAGTATGCCTGCTTATTAATATGTCATCCCTGAAGCAGTGTTTGTGAGGCATACCAGATAAATCTATTACACCTGTACAATGTTAACATACAATATGCAGTTTAGCCAAAACATTAATTAAAAGCAGAATTATCTTAATGCTGGGATGAGCGGAAGGAGGCCTGCATTTCCTTGACTTTCTTCACGTTGCGTTTGTAGCTTGTTTCAATCCTTGTGAGGCATGCCAGATGTTCATTGGTAAGGCAGTTTCTGTTTCCTCTTTATAGTGGTCATGGTTTAGAATGTTGACTCACAAAGTGTATGTGCTCACAAAGAAGGACATCACTTTTTGCACAAGTGGCTTTAGAGTGGGACAATCTTCTTCAGACAACAAACTCCAGAAGTGACCAACACCTGTTCCGAGTTCAACTTTGAGAATGTCACTGGTCTGCAGTTTGATAATTTCACTTTCTACAGCAGCACGCCGAGTAGGGCAGAGCAGACTGATAGTTGGAGTGAGAGATGACACATTCACGTTGAAGGGGTTTTCAATAAAGTTGAACATATCCTTGTGCTCATTCATATCATTGAATCTGGATTCAAATTTCCCCCCTCAGCTCTTCCAAAACATTCACATATCCTCTTTGGCTGAAGTGCTGCTGCAGAGAGGGGTCATTTGTGGTGACAGCTCTGAGTATGGGGAAGTGAATGAAAGCAGCATGTTGCTTGGAAGCTTGTCTCTTCCCTGAAGTTGCAAGTTGAGAGTCTTCGGGTGACAGGTGATGTCGGTCAGAAAGGCCAGCTGTGTGATCCAGCTCTGGCTCCGGTTTTTCTTTGGTGTCCAGGAAAATGCGAATCTCAGGGAGGAGGCTCAGAAACCGTTCCAGCACTTTTCCACGGAACAACCACCTTACTGTGCATCAGTAAGTCACCATACTCTGTGTCGTAGTCTTCGATTAACTGTTGGAACGGTCTGTGGTTTAGCGCTCTGGAGACGATGAAATTGACCACACAAACCACGGTTTGCATCACGCTTTGGAATGTGTTATTTCTCAGTTTTGATACCAGTGACTCTTGGGGCCCTATTTTAACGGTCTGAAACGGAAGTGGGAAAGCGCATAGCGCAAGTAGCTTTGTGGGCGGTTCTACGGCG
>JAOPUD010028895.1:0-11168 GCA_027122715.1 Trisopterus minutus
CCTCTTACCCAGATGCACTACAGAGCGCCACAGGAAATCATTCCTGCCCGTGGTCATTAATCTTTACAACGCCCCCCCCCTAAGAGAGTCAGAGACCCCCCTTCTCTGTAATTCTGAATTAACATAGACAATCATTCCCTTGCACTTTTTGCACATTAATACTGTAGATTTGATCTTGCATATACATATATATATTTATATATATATTTCTATTTTTGGTGTTGTTTGTATAATATGTCGTTTTTTTTATCTGGAGTGATGTAACGAAAATAATTTCCCCCTGGGATTATTGAAGTATTTCTGATTCTGATTCTGATTCTGATAAATAGAGTAGACATGATTCGGTAGAATGTGACTTCCTTAATCCGGATTGGAATTTAAACATGAAGTTGTTTTTGTTCATGTGTTCATTAAATTGCCCATTGACCACCTTTTCAAACATTTTTCAGACTGTGCAAAAAATAGAGGCCGGTCTGTAGCTACCAGGGCCATGGCTGTTTCCCTTATTAAAAAGGGGAACTGTGGGGTTAACCCATCTAACCCAGGACCCAGAGCAGTCTAGCTGTAAGAGCTTTTTCTCCATCTCCTCTACCTCAACCTTCTGTATGGAAAATGAGTTGGGTAGGACTCCAAGTTTATTTTAGAATGGTTTCACCCTCAATGCTAAATAACCCAGAGGAAGGATGCAGATTTGAGACCAACAGTTCTGGTATAGAAGTGAAGTAGGTGTTAAAATGGTTAACAACCTCTTTTTTATTGAAATTCAGGACACAATTCATTTTTAGTCCTGTGTTTCTTGGTGTCTTGGTATTTGTCTTCGTGGCCCCCAGTTCCGTTAAGGTCTTCCACAGCTTCCTCGGGTTATCTTGGTTTTTTGAAATATCATTCTTATAGTGAGTTGACTTTGCATCTCTGAGTCTTATTTCTAGCCTGTTTATATAAAATAAAATCATCATGTTTATTAGTGCTATGGAACGTTTTAAGTGCCTTTTCCCTGGTTTTAGCATAATATATACAGTAATTTTGTCAAACCATGCGCTGGAACGCTGTTTCACTCTGATCAGGGGAACAGCCCACCTCATCAACCAGCATCATAAAGGTTTCCTGGGAATAATGTTTAAATTATCTGGATAGTTGACTTGTGAGATTGAACATTTTACCAGTTTTTCTTGTGCAAATTATGTTATGATCACTTATGCCAAAAGTAATAATGCCACTTTGAGATATTTTAGTTTTGTCTGAAACTAAAATCAGAGCAAGCATTTTGCAGAAAGGATGAGCAGAGCTCCACACTTTTTCTGATCGAGTCAAGGAACCTGTTCTAACTTGTCATAGAAAGTAGCATGGCCTGGCAGTCTGTAGCAAGCCCCAAATAAGATGGGATTGGTTTTGTAAACATATGTCCATCCAAACAATCTCTAAATCACTAGCAATGTCATCACTACAGTTATATGCTACATCTGAGCGCACATATACACAAACGCCGCCTCCTTTTCTGTTTCGGTCCTTTCTAACTATACTGTAATTATTAATGGTAATTTCCTCGTCGCTTATAGCTTCATCTAACCAACTTTGCGTGAAACAGATAACCCCAACCTCTGACTATTTCACCAGTTGTCTAATTTCATCAAGTTTAGGTGGCAGGCTAATAACATTAACATGCAGGAAATGTTAACCTTTCTTACAAAAAATTTATTTAAACTCTGAGACCTTGACTTAAATTTTCATACTGATGATTTGAATTGCACAATTTTTGTGTGCAAAAAAACGTTTTACCATTTTGGACACATTTGAAATGTCTCAACATGTGAAAGAGGCTCCTCGTTGTAAGGGGCACACTCTAGACCTGGTTATCACAAAGGGTCTCAGTGTTTCAGATCTCTTGGTGACTGATCCTTGACGGACGGACCACTGTTTTCGTTGATATATTTTATTCCTGACAGTCAGACAAAATCAAATACTGTCAAAAAACGGTATATCCATTATCATTATAATGTAGTTTTTAAAAAGGCCATCACCTTGCTACCACCTCTCAACCCAATTTCTGCTTATGATCTCTTAGAAAACTTTAATTTGAAAATGTTCATTTCATTCATCATAAGGTTAAAACGATTTCTGGAAAACAAAAGGTACCCTGGAGAAAAGCTGCTTTTGTAACAGCCCAGAAAAAAGAATGCAGGAAGATTGAACGCATCTGGCGTAAAACAAAACTTCATATTCACCATGACATCTATAAAGAGAGCCTCCGTGCCTACAATTTAGACCTAAAAAGTGCTAGAGAAACATTTTTCTCCAATATCATTAAAACCAATTCTAATAATGCCAAAACCCTATTTGCAACTGTTGAGACTGACCAAGCCCTCGACAAAAATGTAACTTCATTCCACACAGAAATGCAATGAGTTTGCAGCATTTTATACTGATAAAATTGAAGGCATCAGACATGCCATCAATGTCTCCACTTTAAACAAAAATGTTGGACTACCACCCTGTTCAGGCAAAAGTAAAGTGGCAATGACATACTTTAACGTCATAGACTCTTAAACTCTTGTGGAAACCGTGACACAACTAAAGCCATCCACCTGTTGCCTTGATACTTTACCTACCAACCTCCTTAAGAATGTTTTTGACTGCCTAGCAATAGACATACTGAAAATAGTTAACAACTCTCTCCAATCAGGCAATTTCACAAAAGCCTTAAAAACTGCAATTATTAAACCCCTTTTTAAAAAGCAGAGCCTAGACGCCTCTATTATTAACAACTACAGACCAATATCAAAAATATCGACACTAGACCATACAATGCTTTTGGACAGATTAGAAAACTGGGTGGGGCTTTCAGGCACCATCTCAAATTGGTTTAGGTCCTACCTACAAAATAGGAACTACTTTGTTTCCATTGGTGACTTTGTTTCAGAATCGCAAATCTATGTATCGCTATCACCAAATCACTATCAGCCAAAATATCTGTTCCGCCAGTGCATTGAGCAAGTCAAAGACTGGATGTGCCGAAATTTCCTTCAACTAAATGAGGACAAAACCTCAATCAAAGCCAGAAATCTAGGGGTTATCATGGATTCAGATTTACATTTCGACAGTCACAACAAATCAGTTACAAAATCTGCATATTATCACCTTTAAAACGTAGCAAGACTTAGAGGGCTCATGTCCACTGAAGACTTACAAAAACTTGTACATGCCTTGATCACTAGCAAGCTTGATTACTGAATGGTCTCCTTACAGGTCTCCCCCAAAAAAACTCTTAAGGCAACTACAGCTTCCTAAGAATGCTGCTGCTAGAGTTCTAACAACGACCAAAAGATTTGAACATATTACACCAATTCTTAAATAGAATATAGAATATTTATTTATTTGTCACTGCCATAAATAACAATGAAATTACGTTGGAGCATACAGCCTTACATAGTGAAAAGTGCATAGTGCAAAATGTGCAATGGTGCAGAATCCCATGGGCATATCATGTACATGAAAAAGAGGACAAGAAAACACAGGGGCGCCAGAGGACATGGTCAGAGGTAGTACTATGGTGTATGTTGCAGCAATGCAAAGGCCAGTTCACAGTTATTGTAAGGTGGAGTGTGGTTACTGTCCATATGGGGGGGGGAGGGGACATGGAGTGTAAACAAGGAAAGACAAAAACAGAAACAGGGGCATCAGAGAACATGGTCAGAGGTAGTATAGTGTATGTTGCAGCAATGCAAAGACCAGTTCACAGTTATTGTAAGGTGGAGTATGGTTACTGTCCATGTGAGGGGGGGAGAGAGAGGAGGGGGGCACTGTTCAGCAGCCTCACTGCCTGAGGGTACAGGCTGTGGGCCATTCTGGTGGTTCTGGCAGATAAGGCCCTGTACCTTCTACCTGAGGGCAGCAGGTGGAACAGGTGGTGGGCCGGGTGGTGTTGGTCACGCAGGATGTTACGCACTCTCTTCAGACAGCGGGAGGTGTAGATGGTACTGATCTCTGGTAGAATGGTCCCCATGATTTTCCCCGCTGTTTTTACCACCCGCTGGAGTGCCTGCTGTTCGGCCTTAGTGCAGCTGGAGAACCACACTAGGAAACCGTATGTCAGAACACTGCTGATGGCACAGTTGTAAAAGTTCGCCATCAGCTGTTTCTGGATCCCGGCATTCTTCAGTTGCCTCAGGTAGTAGAGCCGTTGCTGGGCCTTTCCTACTGCCGAGGCGGTGTTGATGCCCCAGGACAGGTCCTCAGTGATGGTCACTCCCAGGAATCTGAAGTGCGCCACCCTCTCCACCGCCTCACTGCCGATAGAGAGTGGAAGATGGTTGTTTTGTTTCTTTTTGCGAGGGTCCACAATAATCTCCTTGGTCTTCTTGATGTTCAGCATGAGATTATTATCCACACACCATGCTGCTAGATGTTGCACTTCGGTCCTGTAATCCATCTCATTGTTGTTGTTGATGAGTCCGAGCACTGTGGTGTCGTCGGCGAATTTAACAATGAGATTGGAGGGAGAAGAAGCAGAGCAGTCATGTGTGAACAGGGTGTAGAGCAGAGGACTGAGCACACACCCTTGGGGGGCCCCGGTGTTGATTGAAAGGGTGGAGGAAGTGTACTTGTCCACTCTCACACTCTGTGTTCGGTTTATAAGAAAGTCCACAATCCAGTTGCACAGTGAGATGTTTAGTCCAAGATGGTGTAATTTGACTTGGAGCTTGAAGGGCCGGATTGTATTAAAGGCCGAGCTAAAGTCGACAAAGAGGAGTCTCGCATAGGTGTTCTTCTGCTCAAGATGCTCCAGTAGTGAGTGAAGCACGATGGCAATAGCGTCCTCAGTCGACCTGTTCTGTGTGTACGCAAACTGGTGTGGATCAAGTGTTGGTGGTATTGCGCCTTTAATGTGTTTGATGACCAGTCTCTCAAGGCATTTGGCGGGGATAGGGGTGAGTGCCACAGGTCTGTAATCATTCAGACATGTGACATTTGACTGCTTGGGAATGGGAACAATAGTGGCTGCCTTGAAGCAGGCGGGAACCCATGATGTAGACAGTGATGTGTTGTAAATAGAGGTGAAGACATCCGTTAGCTCTGCAGCACAGTCTTTCAGCACCCGGCCCAGCACGCCGTCCGGCCCGGCTGTCTTCCTGATGTTAATGCTGCGGAGGACACGTCTTACCTCATGAGAGCTCAGGACTGGGACAGGGTCAGAGGAGGGAAGGGGGGACAGCACAGAATCTGTGTTTTCCCTGTCAAAGCGGGCGTAGAAGTGGTTTAAGTCCTCAGCCAGGGTGGCATCAGCTGAGGGAGATGTTGCTCTTGCCTTGCTCTTGTAGTCCGTGATGGCCCTGATGCCCTCCCATACCTGCCTGGAGTTCGTAGAGTTGTTGAAACAGGCTTCAATACGCCTCCGGTGTTGTTGTTTGGCAGTATTGATGCCCTTCCTCAGTGTAGCCCTGGCTCTGCTGTATGCCTCAGGATCCCCAGAGCTATGTGCCAAGTCCCTAGCTCGGATCAGCTGTTCTACACTGTGTGTCATCCAAGGTTTCCTGTTCAGATACACACGAAAATGTTTCCAAGATGTAACGTTATCCACACAGAAGTTTATGTAGCATAGGACAGTGGAGGTGTATTCATCCATGGATTCACGAGTGTCCGTGCCCTGCCCTCTGAATACATCCCAATCCGTGTGATAGAAACAGTCCTGCAGCATAGGGATGGCGTCTTCTGGCCATGTTCTCCTAGATTTGGTGATAGACCCAGCACTCTTGATCTTAGGTGTATACCGTGGGTGTAACAGCAGAGAGAGATGGTCCGACAGACCCAGGTGTGGATAAACCTGAGCCTTGTATGCATCTGCTGTGTTAGTGTACACTTGGTCCAGCGTTTTGTTTCCCCTAGTAGCACATTTCACATTACGATGGAATTTGTGAAGAACTGTTTTCAAGTCAGCATGGTTAAAATCCCCAGCTGCTATAAAAACACTGTCCGGATGAGCTACTAAGCTGTCGTTTATGCTGTCGTGGACCTGTGCTAGCGCTAGCTTAGCATTAGCATCTGGTGGAATGTAAACAGCACAGATGTAAACAGCAGTGAACTCCCTCGGTAGGTAAAACGGTCTGCATTTTAGCAACATAAGTTCTACCTCTGGACTGCACAGTTTACTCACTACGGCCACGTTGGTGCACCAAGAGTTGTTGGTATAGATGCATAATCCCCCGCCGATCTTTTTGCCAGAGTCCGCAGTCCTGTCGGCTCTGTAGGCGGTGCGTCCCGCTAGCTCGATAGCCGCGTCCGGGGAGGTGCTGTCCAGCCAGGTTTCTGTGAAAATCATGCAGCAACAGTTGTAGATAATCCTCTTTGCCGCCATGTGTAGCCGTATCTCATCCATCTTTCCGCGGATCGACCGGGCGTTGGAGAGGAAGATGGTAGGGAGCGGTGGTTTGAATGGGTTAGCCTTTAGCCTAGCCCATACGCCAGCCCGCTTACCTCTCTTCTGCCGCCGCTCACAGCGCCTCCTTCGCCGGCTTGCTGCTGCGGGGTCCTCGGGAGATGGTCTGATGATCTCAGGAGGGATGTAGTACTCGGCTGGTAGATGGTGTACTCCAGTGTTTAATTGCAGGAGTTCAGAGTGGCTGTATCGTAATGCCACTGCCCCAAAAACGTGCAAAATAATGCCCAGTGCCACCAATAAAGTGCAAAAACTATGCCGGTTGTGATTGCTCCTAGCCGCTGCGTCTGTGCGCGCCGCCATCATGTGTGTGTGATCAATCATCTCTTAGATGACAAAATAAATATGCTCCAATTCTAAATATTTTTTTCTGTTTCAACACACAAGGACATGAACATTCCTGAGATCGACTGGGAGGAGAGTGGGGAGGTCCCAGAAACAGACCTTGGAGTAAATGTTCCTCAACTGGAGAGCCCTCTCACTCCTGAACAATTGGAGACACTGAAGCGCCTAATTGACCCTCTGCAGCCATCAGAGTCCAATGGCGTCGACATTTATCTTACTACTGTGCAGTATATTGAAAGTTTGCTGGAGTAATGGTAAGACAAGTCACAATTACATGGAACACAACTATAATTCACTTTTGGGTTTTTGACAAGATTATTGAAGGAACGATTCAGAATTTTTTCTGAATTTTACCAAAAAGAGAACAGATTTAAACAGCACTGAGTTGCATAGTTAAATCAGGCCAAAGCCACTCTCCACAGATCTGAGACAAATCATGAGATCAGATTGTAAAGATACAAAACTACTGTAATGGTCTGGGATGCGCAAGCGCTCGTAACATGTGCTTGCTGTTGGCAGGTGGTGACGCCCACGTGACTGTACCACCTGTAGACTGAGACTTTGAACAGGCACTTCCCAGCCAGTCCAGAATTTGAGCAGCTGCCGCAGAAGGTCTGGGGATGCTATAGCAAAAAAATAAAATGAAATAAATGAGCACTTAATGTACATATTGCAGGTGGATTTTGGTGCAGCAGAACAAATAAGCATTGAACGCTCTTCTGAGTGGTCCTCAGCTCCTGAGCTACTCTTCTGACTTCCTGAATAGAAAACTGGCCACGGATCTCCTCTAAGTGTCTGGTTGATGGTGTAGTGATGTTCCTTACCCTTGCAGATAATGGCTCCAATGATGCTTACCAAGTGTCTGAAGTATTGAAATTCATCTTACATTCATATTGATATATGTCTAACAATAAGCTTTGTGCCTTTATTCATCATGACATTACTGTGTAACACTACAGTAATGAAAAACCTCTTTGTGGTCCATGAAAATGTACTAACCTGTATGATATTAATATGTGCAGAATACTTTATAGTACAGCTGGTTCCTTGACTTTTCTTGGTGTGTTCAATACTTATTTCACTTGGTGTATATGTTTAGATTTATATGCAAACTTGAACCTTGCTCAATAAAGGTTTGAAAAAACCTTGCAATGGCGCTGACTGTGGCTGGTGCAATGTCATCTTCACTGTCATCACTATTATTTTTGGCAAGGGGCCACTTTATGGCTTCAATGATCATCTAGACAGATGGAAAACAATATTATTCCATGAAACATGCATGTAATTGTATCATGCAGTTGGAAACTTACTTGGGGGGTGAGTTCCACGTCTGACTGCCTGGGGAACAGATGGGGAACCACGTCTGGTCGCCCAGTAATTAGTGGCCAGATGCCCGTCTCCTTTAACCCCTTCCTCAGTTGTTTAATTTGTGCATTTGCTCTCCCAAGTACCTGTTGAATATTTTTTGTAGAATTTAAGTTCAAATTTAAGATATTATAAAACCTTAACTAGAAGCATTGTCTGTGGGTACAGGTTTCAACAAATAAAGACCTGTTTCAATTGCAAGTATGGTTTGGTGAATGCCTTCTACAAGCCCACCTATTTATTAATAAATTATCATAATTGTACTTGAAAGGCCACACCATTAAGAAATGCTTCTATGCACAGTCCTGGAAAAATATACAAATAATAATAATGGCTTGGATTCATCGCTTTTCAAGGCACCCAAAACACGCGGTGGTAAACTACATTTGTAGCCACAGCTGCCCTGGGGCAGACTGACAGATGTACGCCAAATGGTTTGTTTTACCTCCGACCACCACCAAACATTCATACACAATCACACGGTGTACGACTGTGTATGAACACCTTACCCACACAGGTGGGTAAGGTGTCTTGCCCAAGGACACTACAACAGCGTCCGGGACAGAGTGGGATTCGAACCGCCAACCCTCTGACCATTGGATGACTTGCTCTACCACCTGAGCCACTGGCTCATACATACTGAATGAGATAGCAGCTGCTGGAAGAGAAGAAGTCTGTTGGTATCCTTGGTTGGCCCTGGGATGTACCACTCTAGACAAAGGTTGGCCACCCGTACAGACTCCTCCTCACTCCAATCATCCTTCAGCAACTTAATCAAAGTACAATCAGTATAAATTAGTATACAGTACACATGAATTTGTGGACATGATATCACTGATGATAAATTTTCAACTGGCCCGTGCCTAAATTCTAGCAGAGTGCTTGAAACCTTAGGGGCCTATGAAAAATAATTACTTTTGTTTACTCACTAGACTGATGGTTTCCCTGTGGTCAATTTCTGGGCAGTCTTCAAGGCAGAGCTTTGCTGTGGCCATTTCCTTTGCCCCACATGTCAGGGCATCTATCACAGCTGGACTAAGCCCTGACAGAGTAGGACCGCCATGAATGGCGGAATGGCCAACCATCCTTCCAGCCATCATGAACAGATCACACTCCAGTAGTGCTGCAGACAAACTGGGAACAAGGTGGTCTGTCTGTCCGTCGAATAGTGTAGTTACAGCTGCATTCCCTGAATAATTACACAAAATACCCAAGTACAGGTTGAGATCATTTTGGCCTTGGTCTCAATTCATCTGTATTTCACAAAAATTACTATTAAGGTAAGTGAAGTACATCATGGAGGTAGATAAATTTTATATTGCATATCGAGAACGACATATTCAGGTTCAGGACATTTCTTTACAGTAGTACCCATGTCTCTCACCAGCCTATAAGTTTGTTAAAAATTAATGGACAACAAACCCATGTTCTTCTTAAATCCATGTGTTAGTTTTGAGATAGATGAGGACAGAATGTGCCTCATCACACCAGCACCAACTGCAGCATCCCCTAAAATGAAATGATTATATTAACAGAGACATCTCATCACATTTTTTTCTCATAAATGTGTTTTTTGGTGTGGAACACAATACCTAAAATGCGACAATTGAAAGGTGCAGCCCACTGGCTCTTGTCTCTACTTCCTTTGTAGAAGGAAATCAGGGTGCTGTCCCGCTCCTCATCATTATCTCCTGAATCCAAAGACAACTGCAGAGGTGGCAGATCTTTCCCTCCCTCCCTTGCTCCATCAAAGAACTGTTTCATTGCTTCTATTGGGGTTTCTGCATTTTTCCAGTCTGTATGGCACAAATAAGGAATACGAGTAATTACACTTCTCTGTAAGGTAGCAATTATCCAGTTTTAAAAGAGCTTCACTGTCATCCCAATTCACAAATTCTGTGTAGTATATCACCTGTTGCTACACGCAAAGGTGAGCGAGCCAACGCAGAATGAGCTGATGATGGTCCTGGGACCTCCATTTCAGGCTCCATAAGTGTGTCATTGTTGAATGAGCTTAAAACAGAAATACAACAATAAATAAGCAGAACCAATTTTTTTTTTTTATACATTTCAAATGTATTCCATATACTGTACTGTAAGTGGCAGTTGTATCCTGATTAATTATTAATGGGCAGAGAAAACTCAACTCAACTTGCTTAATTTACCTTTCTGCACACATACTGCAATGATATGGGAGCGCTGAAATGGGAAATTCTTGCTGGCATATGGGACAAACCTGTGCAAAAGAAAATATAGACTCAATAAAACTACATATTGAACATCACATAAAATAGGGGGAGAAAAAAAAGATGTATTGTGAACAGAAAACGTAAGAACAAATAAAATAAATTTTTTAAATCCAGGCCGGCTTTCTTTCAAATAGGTCTCTATTCATTTACAATTACCCCTTGCTCCTCTGATGTGCCAACAACATCCTCTGCACCATCTATGGTCACAACATCCTCCTGCTCCTAATTTTTTGTAGATATCACATCACACAAAAGTTAGTATTTCCATGTGCAAGTTATTGATTTGTATGCCACAACTTCATAACTAGGCTAGAGCCACCATAGTAACTCTGCTCAATATTGTATTTTGCTACAATACTAGGTGAGGGTACTCTCCTTAGTGCTCACCCACCACAAAGTAAACTTATGCCTATCGAGAGTGTTCAGACTCTTTGCCCAAAGTAAAACAATCGGATCCATCAGGATAACAACTTCATACCATGAAGTAAAATCACATAGTATAACACTTACAACTTCTGTTGGATGGCAGTTCTCCGCATGCAATGTCAACATTTGCAAGGGAATGGTAGCACTGCAAATATGGCAGGCCACCTGTGGCATCCGGGAAAATTCTGCAGAATTGTAAGGCAGTGGGTTTGTGTCCAGCTCCTCTTGTATAGGAACCAAAAAAAGCATGTTTTTTCCATTGTTGGATGCAGCTTCACGCCTCGTTCACACCGGACGCCGAAGCGCCGCGAATAGCCGCGGAACGGAGACCGCGTCCTTTCGGCGCCCATGTT
>JAOPUD010028906.1:0-11161 GCA_027122715.1 Trisopterus minutus
TGTGTGTGTGTGTGTGTGTGTGTGTGTGTGTGTGTGTGTGTGTGTGTGTGTGTGTGTGTGTGTGTGTGTGTCCTGTGGTTAGGCTGATAGTTCATCATTATGCTGCCGACAGGAAGTGATGTCTTCAGTATGGTTGCTCAGCTTGGAGTGGAGGAGAGAAGAGGAGTAGTGATAGAAGTGAAGTGGATAGAATGGAGGAGCAAGGAGGGAGGAGAGAGGAGAGGAGAGGACAATATTATAATAATAATTATAATAGTACAGATGATGACGATAATAATAATCTAGCTATTAATTGTTGGAGCCATTTTGTTTGGCTTTTTTGTTTAGAATATTTTTAAGTAAATATATTTTGAGTTTTGGTTTGGATTATGAAATGAGATTAAATATTAACTTGGTTTGCATCCTTGATATATGCACTTTGTGTTGATCTGTGCTGATATATGCATTTGTGGCAATCTGTAGGGATTAACTGATAGGTCTCTGGGAAAGCGGTGTCACGCTCTGACTGGAGCCTATAGGAGGCCCTCATATATGGCAGGAAAAGATCTGTTGGAAGGCAAGAGAATGATCAATTTCTTGACCGCATAATTTACAGCACGATTTACCACATTATTTACCGTATTATTCGCATTAATGATCGCATTAAACAGCTATGTTGTTTATAGTTTATTAAGTTCTTCCTGGAAAAGTCAACCAGAGTATTGTTTAATAAACAACAATGCATCGCGATAAACACTCTTTGTGCGTGCTTTAAAGGAATGTGTGTCGGACAATCTGTGCCTCCAACCTAAGGATGGAACAAGGATGGCAAGCAAAGGGTTTGCCACTTCAAAGTCAAGAAATTGTTTGTTCTCTGATGAAGTAATTGAAGACTTTGACTCTACTGACTGGTATGAGCCAAGAGTGATGAATTTCAATTACTTCTCAAAGGAGGTTAAAACATGGAAGAGTGCACAATTCAAGGTTGACCCACTGGACAGCATCAAATGTCTCAAGGAGGACACCTGCATCAAGTACATCTTCTGCTGCTCTGCTGTCTTCTGCTGAGAAAGCAGCTCTCCAGGCAAAAGCTGCTGTATTAAAGGAATAGCATTCATTGCAGTTGCAGGAAACTATCATCAAATCAAAAATTGGAAATAGTGGAACTGGATGCACAAATTGCAGCAGTAGATGCAAAAATGAAAGTACTCCTAAATCCAAATGTGATGTCTTATGGTGATACTATGAATTAATATTTTGAGGAAACAAGCAAACAGGAAAATGTGGAACAAACATGGGACACATCTGCTTTGGAATTCATTCAAATGGGTGCTGTGCCTAAAACTCCACTACAAAGAGCGGTTGGTGACATTCATAATAGCTCTTAAGCAGCAACAAGGGCTTCAAACCCACACCTGGAAAACCATGCAGTAATATCACTCAGGAAAACATCAGCACAACGGTCAAAAGTCTAAAGGATATTACTGAACTCATGATAATGCTACAAAATCTATCTATATTGCCTAAAAGAGAAGTGCCAGTGTTTAAAGGGGATCCACTATCATACCAACCTTTCATGCATGCATTCAAATACTTAATAGAGGAAAAGACAAACAGTTTCCAGGATAGGTTCTACTTTCTTGAACCGTTTACAGGTCAAGCCAGAGACCATGTCTACAGAGAGGATATTCAGAAGCAATGCAACTATTGGAAAAACACTTTGGTGATGAGATGAAGATTGCAAATGCTTATCTGGATAAAACGCTAAATTGGACAGCTATTAAAGCGGATGATGGGAAAGCTCTTCAGGCATATTCTTTATACCTAAGGGAATTCCAAAATGGCACGCAGGACTTGGAGTACATGGATGAACTGGATAATACATCCACCTTAAAACTCATTGTATCCAAGCTTCCCTACAAGCTCAGAGAGAGGTGGCGATTAAGAGCGAATGAGGAATTTGAGAAAATAAACATTTCGGGCTAAATTCAAACATCTTGAAAAGGTTAAATTAAAATGAAAAGGTGGAATTTTGGAAAATGAATGGATATTGCTTTGGTTGCTTAAAAAAGGGTCACATGAGCAAAGACAGCAATACAACTAGACTTCCAAAAATGTCCATGGAAACATCCAACCCTGCTACATGTTGATACAAGAACCTCAAATAAGGAGCCCCACAAAACCGCAATTCAGCAACACCAAAGCAAACACCAATAAACAGTGTCAGCTGGTGATGCAACAGGGGCTGGTGATGCAACAGGGGCTGGTAATGAATGTGCTCTTGCTATTGTTCCAGTTCCAGTTAAAGCTGCAAAAGGAAGCAAGTGCATTCAAACCTACGCTTTTCTTGATCCAGGGAGCTTGGCCACATTTTGCACTGAACACACACAGAAACTAATGAACCAACTAAATGTGACCGGATGCAAAACTGACAGCTACGGACGATGGTACAGGTAAACCATGTGAGCAGTTACGAGATCACAGGACTGGAAGTTGGCAATCTAGATGGAGGTGAATTTATTGGCCTACCTGAAGTTTACGCACAAGCTAAAATCCCTGTTACAAAGGAAAACCTACTTACCCAATCAGAGCTAAGCAAATGGCCTCACCTCTGTGGAATTTAAGTGGAAGAGATTGATGCTGAAATTGAAATGCTGATAGCAATGAATGTTCCTAAAGTTCCTAAAATCTGTACTACCTGGCAAACGGTGGGCCGGTTTTTTCAATGCCAAAATGTTTGTTATTTATTTGACCAGCGCTGCCCATGCTGCGGCCCGTCATGTATAAATGCAGTTGCATCCATTTGGCTTGGGAGGGTGACAGGTCAATATTTTTGGCCTCTTCATGACAGGTTCAGTGTGTGTTACATTCACTTCCCCCCTGCCCCACCCCTCAAGTGGATTTGTCCAAGCAGCCGCTAGGTTTAGGGGGAAATAAACAGTGATATAGCGCATCATTTAGCCTTGCATTTAAGAATAATCATTATGGACGACAGAGGCTCCAAACAGAGGAAAGGGAGAGCGGAGAAGATCCGTGAGAAAAAACCAAAAGCCCTACAGGCCAACGCTGCAAAATGGTTTGAAATTGATCATTTGTTTACTGCTGCCAGTAGAACTAGTGCCCTAGTGCTGCTAGTGGAAGTAGAACTACCAGTAGCTACGAAAACGTTGCTGGAGATGTCACCCCAGGGCCAACTGAAGAAGTAGAAGAAGGAGGGGGGGTGGGGGTCATCGGTCCAGTGGTGGGCTGATCCAGGAGAAAATTGCCAGGGCCGAATTTTGTTCCCAGTCCGACCCTGTCTGCGATGGATAAACATGGAAAATCAATGACGGTCAATCGCCTTTCAATGGATAATCTACTACTCTGGCAATACAACCAAGAGTTCCCAGAAAAGGAATCTGAGGAGAAGAAAGAGATGTCATGTGAGGAAAGGAGATTTATGGAGCTGGCCCAAAGTTCTTAAGTGGTCAAAAGTGGACATTACATCTCACCTCTGCCGTTTCGAGGAAAGGAGTTAGTCATGCCTAATAAGTACAATGTGGCACTACAGTGGGAAATTTGGCTGGGAAATTTAAGAAAAATTCCACCCATGCTGAAGAATACAGGGTCTTCATGGAAAATGTGCTGCAAAAAGGCTACGCAGAGAAGGTAGCACGAGTCCAAAGAAATGACGGCCAAGTTTGGTATATTCTTCATCATGGGGTTTACCATAAAAGAAAGAAGAAGCTGAGGGCAGTATTTGACTGTTCCTCAACATACCAAGGTAAATCTCTGAACTCAGAAGTGCTCCAGGGTCCAAATCTAACCAACTCACTTCTGGGCATTCTGCTTCGGTTCCGCCAGGAGAGGATCACAGTAATCACAGACATTGAGGCGATGTACTACCAAGTATAAGTACAGGAAGATCATCGGGACTCCCTCAGGTTTCTGTGGTGGCTTGAGTGAGATATCAGCAAACCACTGGAAGTATACCGGATGAAAGTGCATCTCTTTGGCGCAGTATCTTCACCCAGTATTGCTAACTGCCACTCTGAGGATAAAGGACCACTCGGATCAATACAGCAATGTAGTGTTCAATACCATCAAGAACAGCTTTTATGTCGATGACTGTCTTAAGTCAATGGCCTCAACTAGTCAAGCAATCAAGCTTACAAAGGACCTTATGGAAGCATGTGCCCAAGGAGGGTTTACACTTACCAAATCGGTGAGCAACAGCCAAGCGGTACTCGCAACAATCCCTGAAGGTTACAGAGCCAAGGTAGTAGCGCAGCTAGATCTAGACAAAGAGAAACAACCTCTTGAAAGGGTTTTAGGTATAAAGTGGGACATACAGAGAGACACCTTTGGCTTCAGTGTTTCCATCCAAGACAAAGTTCCCACATGGAGAACTATCCTCTCTATTGTCAGTTTGATCTACGATCCACTTGGTTTCCTTTCACCTTTCATCCTTAAAGCTAAGCAAATTCTGCAGAAGCTGTGCATGGATAAGTGTGGATGGGACGAAGTGATAGAACACCAGAACATCTTGCAAAACCATGGAAACAATGGATTGCAGAACTTGACCAGCTGAGCAGATTTGAGGTGGACAGGTGCATAAAGCCTTAAAGCTTTGGACTGCTGAGCTGCATCACTTCTGCGACGCCAGTGAGATAGGATATGGAACCGCAAGCTACCTCTGACTCACAAATAACAAGACAGACGTTCATGTTACATTTGTACTGGGGAAATCAAGGGTAATCCCATTAAAGCAGATCACCATCCCAAGGCTGGAGCTGGCCGCTGCTTCACTGGCTGTGAAAATAGACAGATGTTACAAAGAGAACTCCATATGGAATTACAAGACCCTACCTTTTGGACAGACAGTACATCCATCTGTACTACATTCACAACTTTCCATACTTATGTTGCCAATAGAGTTGCCACAATCCACAAATTGTCCAAAGAAAATCAGTGGAGGCACGTAAGTTCAAAGGACAATCCAGCAGACTATGCTTCACATGGATTGAAGATGGAAACGTTTTTGGATTCAGCAACATGGTTGAATGGTCCAGGCTTCCGGTCACAAATTGAAACCGAATGGCCTGAAGAGCCAAGGGATACTCACCAAATTCTGTCAAACGATCCAGAAATAAAAGAGGAGGAAAAAACTACAGAGCTGTTGGCTGGTTGCTAAAACTTAAAAGACTCCTGTTGCTTAAAAGTCAAAAGGCAAAGGAACGTGTGACTAACAACAAGCCTGCAGATAAACCTACAGATGAACACCTATCTGTTGAGGACTTGGATGAAGCAGAGAAGTCTGTTATCAGCTATGAACAGCAGCGCTACTTTGCCTCAGAACCCACACTTCTGAGGAAAGGCAAACCTGTGAGAACTGACAGCTCCATTCGGAAATTGGATCCAATTCTTGATGACAGAATCATAAGGAATGGAGGAAGGATAAGCCAATCGGCTCTGCTTGAAGAACCCGATTATTCTTCCCAAAGACTCCCACGTCTCCAAGTAGATTCTGCTCAACATCCATCAGCAGGTTGGACACGCAGGAAGAAACCACATGCTCTCCAGACTAGGCCAGAAGTTCTGGTTACCCTCTTCCAACTCTCTTGCCAGGAAAATAATAAGATCCTGTGTTTTCTGTAGACGCAAGACTTGGTGAGCAGAAAATGGCAGACTTACCTGAGGATTGTGTTCAACCAGATCTTCCACCATTTTCTCATGTGACGATTGATTACTTCTGACCTATTGAAGTTAAAAGAGGTCAAACGATGGGGAGTCATATTTACCTGTCTGGTGAGTCATGCTGTTCACCTGGAAGTGGCGAGCACCTTGGATACGGCCTCCTGCATCAACGCCATACAACGGTTTCTATGTCAGAGAGGAACAGTACTCACCATCAGAACAGATTGTGGCACCAACTTTGTGGGTGCTCAGAAGGAACTGGAGTCTGCTTTGAATCAGCTGGATCATCAAAGAATCCAGGATTCACTGCTGACCAGTAAAGTAACGTGGTTGTTCAATCCTCCGTCAGGAGGATTGAAGGAGTGTGGGAACGATTGATCAAACTTGTAAAAAAGGTGCTTTCATCAGTTCTGAAACATCAAACAGTGGACAATTAAATGCTCCAGACAGCTCTCTGTGAAGTCGAGTCAATTCAAAACGACAGACCAACAATGTGGTTGTCATCGTAGATGAAAATGTACCAAGAAACTCATGGCCCCTTGGCCCTGTAGTAAAATCTTTGCCTGGGCCCAAAGGTCTCTTAAATCGAACATGAATACCCTGCAAAGGCCCATCGATAAGCTCTGCTTGCTGCTGGAAGCTGAAAACTGAGCTTAAGGACATGCACATGCCCCTGCACACACATGCCCCTGCACACACATGCCCCTGCACACACACAAGGCCCTGCACACTATCCTTCTACCCCTCCTTGCATACATGAACCCTATACTGACTGGACTATCATTCCTGCTCAAGGACTGTATGTGGTGACTGCAAGAGACGTTCATGTGACATGGACTTTGGGGGGGATTCAACAGGGGAAAATATAAATCGTATTGTATTATAATTGGATGTGGTGTGATAGTGACAAGCTATCTGATATTTTTTAAATAATATATTATATATATTTTTTAAACAAGGAAACGAAAACAAGGTACACAAAAAAAGGTACTGAACAGGAAACAGAGGTAGTTGGTCGAGGGAATTCTGGCTCACCTCGTGAGGATGCTAGCTCCAGCTGAGTCACGGCGGATAGCAATAGTACTAGTCTAGCTAAAGTTCTGGAGGAGATTTTGGATTTTCATCAAGACATGAATAAACAGTTGAATGACATCAAGTCTGAACTCACTGAAGTTTCCAAAAAGTTGAGGAAGTGGAGAATCGCGTTGGCGAGGTGGAAGACTGCACCCAGAATATGGAACAAGTAGTAATGAAACTGATAAAAGAAATGACCCGGCTCAATAATAAAGTGCTCGACCTAGAAGGTAGGTCCAGTTGTAAAAATCTCAGAATATTTAATGTACCAGAAGACGCAGAGGGCACATCAATGGGGGAGTTTGTAGAACAGCTACTGCGTGATAAACTTGAAATGCTCGAAGCGACGGATATAGCCGTCCAGAGAGCACACAGGGCACTTGTTCCTAAAGTGCGCAGGCTGAGACGGGTGATCACACAGCAAGAGCCAGAGGACTCGTGAATGGACGGAGTATGTGAAACGGTGATAACATGTCCCAATTCTACAATAAATTTTACTATCTAAAATACATATATTCTCTTCCTTGATAAAGGTGAAAATATTATGTACAATGGAGGGATCAGACCTTAAGTTAGCCTATTTAGCACTGACGGACAAAGACTTTTCTTTCTCCCAGTTGGGAACTTTCAGTGGGGGCCCTCTTCCTATGAATAGGAGAGGCTTTCCTCTCCAGCTAGACGTTCTTTCTAGCTTAGTTAAGGGTCATTTCAGGACCTCAGCCTTGGAATCTCTGTTATTGTGTTTTTTGTTTTATTATGTGCAAATGTTCTTTGTTTTTCTTTTTGGGAGTAAATCACTTGTAACATTTTTAGGCATAACGATGCATAGACATAATCTATGGCTAGTGACAAGGTTAAAATAATTTATTATAATGTTAACGGGCTGTTAAATCCAATCAAGGTCTAAAATTCTAACTAAAATTAAGACTGAAAGGGCACATGTGGTATATTTACAAGAAACCCACCTAAATGATAAGAAGCATGAGAAATTGAAGAGAATGGGCTTTACTAACTTGTTCTCCTCATCATATAAGCCAGGACATATGAGAGGAGTAGCCATACTTATTTCTAAACAAGTAAATTTTTAAAAAAATATATGAAATAAAAGATAAGGAGGGTCGGTATGTTCTAATGAAGGGAAATATAGATGGAAATATAATAACTCTATTCAATATCTATGCACCTCCAGGAAGTGATATGGGTTTTCCCAAAAGATAATTGATCTAATTATAACAGAAACAGAAGGCCTGCTAATATGTGGAGGGGATTTTAATATCCATCTACTACTACAACTTGACTCTTCAAGTGGTAAAACTGAAACAAAGTCTATATACAGAGAAGTCAATACACATTTTAAGGATGCGGGACTTATTGATATATGGAGAGAACTTTTCCACAAAGAAGAGATTAAACCCACTACTCTGCCCCTCACTCTATATACACAAGAATAGATTACTTCATAACATTTGGAAGGGATAAAGATAAAATACATTCATGTGATAATGGGACGATTGATTTGAGTGACCTCTGGCCTACTTAATGATCTTTGTTTCAAATAAGACATAGGTGACATAGCTAAGACATAGCTAAGAAATAGGTTCTTAAACCCTAATAGGTTTCCTAGAACATAATGATAATGATGAGGTTTCACCTAATATATTGTGGGATACTATGAAGGGGGTTTTAAGAGGGAAAATTATAGCAATAGCTGCACATAAGAAAAGACAAAGAAAAAAAAGCTTTAGAGGAACTGCAACGAAAATTGAAGAATTTAGAATCAAAACATAAGACCAATTCAGATGGAAATACATTTCAGGAAATTAAGAAAATCAGGAATGAAATTAGAAGTCTAACCACAAAAGACATAAAAAAAACTTCATGTATCTAAAGCAGAGACATTATGAAAGTGGCCCAAAATCAACAAAAATGCTAGCATGGAAACTGAAGAAAAAACTAGCTGAAAATACAGTTCAGAAAATATGAGACCCTAGAACAAATGAGCTCAAAAACAAACTAAGTGAGATTCATGAAGCATTTGAAGCATTTTGCAAAATTTTATGTAAGAGTCCCAGGAGGGGACACGGCCCAGATCAATGCTTTCTTGAACACCTTGAATTGAACCACTCTTAATGAAGCGCACAACCAAAAGCTAATGGCTGAGATAACAGAAAATGAATTGCAAGCAGCAATTAGCAGACTTAAAGTGGGTAAATCCCCAGGTTCTGACGGCTATACAGCTGAGTGGTACATGGAGTTTAGGAATTAATTGATTCCTATCATACTTCCTGCGTTAAACTGGGTCCTGGAAAAGGCAAAAACACCTCCTAGTTGGAATGAGGCCATTAGTTCTGCCATTCCAAAGGAAGGCAAGGATAAAATGGATCATTCTGACCAATATCTGTTTTGAATATAGACTATAGGATGTTCACTTCTATTATGGCCAGAAGACTTGAAAAGTTTATGACTAAATTGATCCATGAACTTCAGACCGGTTTCATACACCAACGTCAAACACAAGACAATATACGAAGGACTAAATGGAAGCAGTAGTAATTAGTATTGATGCTGAGAAGGCTTTTGATTCCGTCAATTGGGATTTTCTCTACAGAGTTCTACATAAATTTGGTTTCCATGTCAGGGTTATTGAAACCATACAAGCACTATACAATAATCCTACTGCAAGGGTGAAGGTAAATGGTTATTTATCACATAGATTTAGCCTGGAAAGGGGAACAAGACAGGGCTGTGCATGGTCACCATTATTATTTGCACTTTTTGTTGAACCACTTGTCCAATATATAAGACAAAAGAGAGAAATAAGAGGCATTGACCTTGCAGAAAGAGAGCAGAAGATAGCATGCTATGCAGATGATGTACTAGTTTTCCTTAGCCAGCCAACATTCTCTTGGCCTCAGTTGATGCTGGCACTGAAGAATGATAGACAATTATCAGGATACAAGGTTAATGTGGGTAAAACCCAAGTACTATCGTATAACTACAGTCCAACATCAGAAATGGAGAACAAATACCCATGGTCATGGCAAATAAAATCTTTTAAGTACCTGGGCATAACTATTCCACAACATTTATCTAAACTATCAGAATATAACTACTCACCTATACACAAAAAAATCAAAGAAGACATCACAAGATGGAGTCTAATCCCTTTCTTTAGTTTCAGCTCAAGGGACAATCCATTAAATCTAACATATTACCCAGATTATTAGATTATTTTATCTATTTCAAACCCTACCAATAGAAGTTCCCCAAAGCCAAAACATTGAAGAAAACGTATTTCCCATTCCAATACAAGCAATTATAGCTGACAGTAAACTGCAACACTACATAGACAGTTCTGATAACCCATGGGTCAAATTGACCCTTAAGGTATGGTAAAATATCATTAGAGAATATGAGCTAGAAGGGGATCTACTGTCTCTCTGGATATGATTCAGACTTCACACCAAATAAAATGGAAACCTCATTCAAAATATGGAGATCTAATGGAATAACAGCTCTGTGCGATATAATGAAGGGAAACATATTGTTTCGTTTTGAAACTATTCAAGAAAACTTTCTGTTGGAGCAACAGGATTTCTTTAGATACCTACAGTTGCGACATTATGTTGACAAAAATGTTGAGAATGTAACAGAGGCTAATTCCAGCTTCATAGAACTGTTTAAAAGAGCTTATATGTAAAATCTCAGTAAAGGAGTGATATCAGCCATTTATGAACGCCTTTTAGACATTAAAAATCATTCAACAACAGACATTAAAGTGAAATGGGAAAAGGAATCTGAGATAGATATTTCTGAGGAAGAATGGACATTAATATGTGAGAACCAATGGAAATGTACCAGCTCAATAGCTGGAGAGACTTTAACTGGCAAAATTGTATAAGATATTTCATTACGCCATCTCTGACATCTCATTATAGCAATAACATCCCTTTGTTGGAGAAAGGGTGGACACCAAAGCGCAAACCATTACCACATCTTCTGGGACTGTCCCAACATTAAAAAGTAAGGCGATACACACTGTTTTACAGGAAAACTTTTGTGAGGACATTCCTTTGGACTTTAAGACCCTATATCTTGAACATATATCTCAAAGTTGGCTGAAAGGGGACAAACGCCTGATAAATGTAATGCTGCTGGCGGGTAAAAAGTCTGTTACCAGAAAATTGCTATTACCAGAGTGTCCAACAATCATTACATGGAGAGACATTGTAACAGAAATCTACAGAATGGAGCAGATTACAGCTCATGTTAACCAAAGAATGGAAACATTTCTTAAAACTCGCAAAACTGGTGCATCTATGTCACAGATAAATGGCCTGATTGTATTTCTTTACTTTATTGAAAAAGATTTTTCCCAGTTTTACTTATTTCTGTTTGTTTATATGTGGGTTTGTATATTTTATTTTAATTT
>JAOPUD010028935.1:0-11123 GCA_027122715.1 Trisopterus minutus
GTGTGTGTGTGTGTGTGTGTGTGTGTGTGTGTGTGTGTGTGTGTGTGTGTGTGTGTGTGTGTGTGTGTGTCATTAAGTGATGCATGAGGTCATACGGTTTGACCCCCTGATATGTTATGGTGAGTTTTGTGTCTTTTGAAGAAGCAGCCATCTTGGAGAGCCACGGCATGGATGTGGTGAGCCCCGGGGGCCACTCCAACAGCGACGAGGTGGACGGAAATGATTTCCCAGAGCAGGTAGGATCCTCCATCCGGCTGAACGGCCCCCTACGCACGGCTGACTCCCGTGGTCCAGCATGGTTCATCTAATACTGTCGATAGTGTACACACTAAACGTACTGGGCATCTCCCAGGGTCATCAGTATAAAGCTGGGGTTTCACTGGGCAGCTCCCAGTGTCCATCAGTAGAGGACTGGTGGGTTGTACGGGACAGCTCCCAGTGGCCATCAGTAGAAGGATGGATTGCTTTCTTTAGCCCCATAATGCAGAGACTATAGTAGAGAGTAGAGTATTGTCTCTTACTGTTCTTAAACAAGCATGTTGTTTCACCGCAGGGCTCTGAGGTGTCCGTGTTTGACAAGAGGGCAGTGAACAGAGCGTTTGGGCTGAGCCGAATAGACCTGTCCTCACCCACACAGGTACGTCTGCATTCACCACCCACACACACACACCACCATCCTGTAGCCAGCCTCCAACCTAACCAGCTGCCTACTCCCCTCAGGTCCCATCTCTTCTCCCCAGCTGGTTGGCTGCCTGGCCGGGCTTGGGCAGGGGGGGTGTGACTGGACAGAAGGGCAACCCTCTGATAGGCCGATCGTTGTTAGGGGCGGGGGCTCAGGCAGAGGCTTCCAGACTGACAGGTGTGTCCTGGTCTCCCCCCTCCCCCTCCCTCCAGGATGAACCCACCAATCACAGCTCGCCCACTGAGGTCCAGGACCCGATCAGCTTGGCTGTGGAGATGGCGGCTGTCAATCATACTATCTTAGCCCTAGCCAATCAGGCGTCAGAAGGCGGCGCAGGGGGCAGCACAGGAAATGACATCAAGACAGAGACGATGGAGGACGACTGAAGACGGGGCGCCGGAGAGAAGCTTTGGGATGAGAGAGGTGCGTTGGTGTTTGGGTGTGGTTGTTCAAGTTCACCGCTCTACCTCCAGCCCCCCCCCCACCCCCACCCCCGCCACACCAGACCGTCCCAGGCATTACCGCTACATCCCCAAAAAATAATTATTACTTTGATATAACGCTCATTATTATAAATGAATTATTATAAGCGATTTTTGTCCACAACAGTTGACAGAAGGCAGGTAGGCAAGACGAGTGAGCAGAAAACGTAAGCCGTAGTTTTAGTCAAATACCTTACTGTGCCAAGAGCCTCCGAGCCGCCTGCCTTTCTAAACATGTTGAATATAGCCGAGAGATATCAGAAAATACTTATCATGAGAAAATAGACTGACGCGCCGAGGCTTGTCTCCCTGGGTCGAGGAAATGAACGTGGTCCCCTATTTGAGTCGTAAGGAGTTCTGCAGAAATCCTAGGATCCCAGTGATCGCATGACATGATACATGAACTGGCCCTCTGCTGGCTTAGCAGTATGAAACGGATCAAAATAAGACGGGAGATGTATTGATAAACCAAGAGGTCTAGAAATACGTGGACAGTAGCGGCTGGTTGGAAGCTTGATATTATTATATGTACGTGTCTGTCTTTAGTTGGAGGACTAGTTCTTTTAAAGACTTAGGGACTCAAAAAGGTTAGATTTTTATATGGATATGTTATTCAAATGCACATCAGAGGTTCGGCCTGTTTGTGACTTCCACAATCTACTCTTGAGTCCAGGAAAGTCCCGCCACACTGTAGAAAACGTTGCGATTTTATGACAAATGTATATGAATAGTCCCCACAGAATTCTACCAATCTGATAAGCTTTAAACTTTTATATCTACTAATTAATTGGGAATCAAAAACAATCAAATTCTTGGCATTTCCATGGTAAGACTACTATGTTTTGTTGTACTCAGTCTTGGATCATCGGTGTCACAAACAGGGCAAATGGGATGTGTTATATTAATGCAAATACAACGCATATCTCTTTTAAAAATTGTATCTATTTAAGCATTACAAATGTTTTCAAAATACAGATAACACTTTAAACAAGGTCAGAATTGCATAATGTGTAAATAGTCATGCTACAAAGTGTGGTATCAAAACAATATCGGGTTAATATGCCGTGGGCAAAATAACAAAGGGTGGTTATTGTGTGTGTTTTGAATAGGGCTCGAGCCTTGAACTGCACTTTGTGCGAGTGGCCATTTGCCAGAACCGCGTTGACTTCCTATGGGCAAAACAATTAAATTCCATTTTCAGTTGTAATTCTCTGGAGAATCAAAAACGCTGTTTCAATTGAATTCTGAAAACATACCCATCACACTGATAATGCGTTGAATGTTTTGCCCATACAGTGAAATGTCCGACAGCCTAATTTAAGTTAAACAATCTTATTCCCGTACAGAGTTGTCCATATTTCTCCAGCCTCTTAGGCTTTCCATTTATCAGTGTAAGTGACTGACTGAACACCAGTCAGTCAATGGGAAAACAAAAGTAACATTTGGGACATTGCGGTCCCAGGCAACTTTAATTTGCAAAGCAACTCAAATACTTCAGTAAGATGAACACCTTTTTAACTTGATTGACTAATGGTGGCATTAAAAAAATAATAACAAAAAAAGTGCTTCACCAGTGCACAATTGGTGAAACAACTAGAGCTGGCTAGTTAGCGTGTTCCTACCAATTAATACAGGCTAGCTATACCGCTGACACTAGCTAGCTTTACCGTTGACACTTGTTAGCCATACCTTTTTGACTCTGGCTAGCTATACTGTTAGCTTACTATATAGCTTGCTTGTGTTACCACTAACTAGATACTGTTAACACTAACATGCTATACTGTAAATATTAACACATGCTAACATATTTACACACTAGCCAGTTAAACTATTTACACAAGCAAAATATGCTATTTAGACAAGCTATATGTCATGTTAAATCAAACAGCCACATAAAGAAAACTGGTTAGTTTGGTTAAACTTAGTGCTGCCATCAGGTGAAAAGATTCAAGTTTTCATGAGACAATAAAATTTATTTTAACAATAAACTATTTACAAATACCTCAGCCTCCAAATCTTATAAGCTAAATACTTGTAAGCTTACTACTTCGCTCCATAGAGTGCTGCTTCAACATGCTAACAGGTTTAACCGTATTGAGGCTTTCTCAATATGATTACTTTAGATACAATCTCTGGGGTTTTTCAGTTCAACATGGAAGAAACATGCTTCCAACCATACTTTTCAGGGACTAGAGAGATCAATATCTTTTTGTTTATTAATTGTTTTACGCAAATAGGACAATACTTTGAGTTATAACAATCATTATCCTCAGGCACCATTGAAAAATAATACTTTCTTTGATCTGGTTGATGGTAAGCGGACACTGAACTGAAGTTCCTCTTGAAAGAGCTAAACCAAACCGGACAAGATGATACTATGTGTTTCATGACCTCTTCACGTTGTTTTTATTTTCTTATCTTAAAGCACAAAAGTGCATTATAATATTATCCAGTTTGAAACCTAAATCTTCCATTTAAAGACAAGATTGCAGGGGAAGTTCAAAAAAAGTTACTTATAAGCTGCCGGGACTGTTGGAAATATACTGTATTAAGCTTCCAAGACTGTTGGCAACACCGGAACTATTGTGAAACAATTGTGTCTAAATTCACCAGGAAACCCTCTGATAGGATATGGAAAATATACCTGATTGTAAATGATCAGTCACCCTCATTTGTGTAACCTTTTTTTTACCAAATCCATTCTCAAGGCTTATGAAGCAGCTTGAAGTTGCACGCTTTTGTTGGGGAAAAACCGTATACTGTCTGAGTTCATGGAATATTCTGCTGTTTATTCTGGGGTATTTTTTACAAAACTATTCAAGTCGTGTCCATCCAAGGATATATGTTGACCAGGTACCACAAGGTTTGTTTTAGACGAAATGTCTAATTTAACTTGAATCCTGAATTTTTCCCACCGAGTGTTTCTTAAACTGAGGCGTTGTTAGCTAGTGATGTTGTACTGTAATCAAATATGTTAAAACAAAATATATATATACATTCACAAATGCTATTGCAAAATATTTTATATCTTTTTTTCTTTTGTGAAATCTGCCAAGCAGAGACAAAGTCATGTGATTCATTTAAGATGTCGGCATGTTTTATAAGGATTGTTTCAGGACTGTAAGTCATGTCTGTATTACCATGTATGTGTCGTTTTGTTGTAACATGCAGTATCTGCCTCCGGTCTTCCTTTAGCCGCGTCGAAAAAGAGATTATGACAGGCGGAACATGACTGACCTCAGTCTGTACAGTGACACCAGATCTCCTCCCTCTCTCTCCTGTGTATTCAACCTAGAACGGCCCATCAAGGCTGACTTGAGCGCAACCTAATCAGGTCTAGCAGTAAACTGGGGTCAAGCAGTTTCTAGAGTGATAAAGGTCAAAACAAATAAAATCCTACATTTTATTATCTACTCTGCAAACAGACATTTGTAAAAATGTCCATGATTAACTCTCATATCAATAATACCTAGACAGACCAGGCTTGGCTCTGTGGGAAGTGATGTCAAAAACAAATAATTGCCACAACACATTGTAGCTTAACATTCACTTCCTTGTCGTGTGACTATTGCATCAGAGAACAACGTTGGGTGAATTAATGTGCAGTACCATTTGCAAACCCCACTTGGTTGCTCTCTTGCAAAGTCACATCGTACAGAATTAAATTGTTTCAAATATTATTCTGTCCGTGTAAATTCTTTAAATTTGTATTTTTTTATTGAACTCTTCAGATGAAAGAACAAACTTCAAAAGGATGTTTGATTCATTTGAAATGATCAATATCAGGACGTCCTGTGTTTGTCTCAGTGTCACTGTTAGTGCCTTTTTGGACAGTAGACTGTTTTGTAATCGATATGTAGTAATGCCTACATAAGCCTTTTTATTCCTTTTTTTCATCTGTTCAAAAATCCTGATTTAATTTGAAACTGTTTTTATTGCCGTTGTATCCGCCAGGGAATTAAAGTGATTAAAAATGTCTGAACTGAGGATCCATCTCCATTTCTCTCTCTCACACACACACACACACACACACACACGTACCCACAATCTTTCTGTGTTTAACAGGACGCTTGGCACTAGCCCGGGTGGATGTCAGCAGTTGGTTCCCTGGGTATCTGTGCTCAGACGTCTGAGGAGCCCTCCTGGTATTGTGTTTCAAGGAGCCCTCAGCTGGATAGGGCCCAGAGGGAGGTTTAGTGTCGGTTTAATGGCTGAAGGGAACAGGATGTGTACAATGTCCTTGATGCCGTGTTATATTGATAAGTGGCCTTCTTATACTTTTTTAAAAAAACCAATTAGCTAAATTGACCACTGCTTCAACCCAATTGCTCTCTGGGCCCTCAGCTCTCTCATCTCACCACCACCGACTCCCTCACTATCACTGACATCATTACCAAGTCCAACTCCAACTCCTCATCATGCCAACTCAACCTTGACTCAAACTTGCGCCACGACACTATCAGAACCCATCAAATTGGTTGTAAACACCTGCCTCAAATCTGTTGTTGTGCCTGCTGCCAGTACACCATTCTCAAAACACATCTCTCGCAGACCTATTTAATGATCACTTCTCTTCCACACCAAATACATACCTCCATCTTTCCTGCTACTCCTTGTTTCTATTGTTTGTCAACCTTGGGTTTGAGAAAGGCACAATATATAAATGTAACTTATTTAGTGTAGTGCTAAGGGTATTATACGCCCAGATGAAAGATCTGAGTTTTGCACCTATCGGAATTAACTTGATTGTTTATAAATCCTCGGAACAAATGAAAAGCATAACAGCACACAATGTCCTCGTTTTCCTCTTTATTTTTTCTTGTCAGGGAGATTATTGTCCAGATGATAAAAGATGGAAATTATAAATGCATTATAACACATGATTATTCTTTGGATTGCAGCATAGAATTACATAAAACATTTAAATTAATCAAAGCTCAAACTTGTGCTCTGTGTTTATAAGTCTAGTATGCTCCAATATACACATAGGTTCGTACATACAGAACAACCGTTCCCAACCGTTAGGTCAATACCACAAGATCAGCACGATGACGTCTCCAGCTAACGACCGAACAATGCCCTCTAGTGGTAGTAAGGAGAATCACAACTGAACTAGCTGACCCTCGTCCCGAAAAGGAGTTTAGAGGAGCTTAATTTAAGCTTCGCCACTTCAAACCCAATCCCTGGATAGATATTAATTACAGAGTCCATCTGGTTTAGACTTATTAGACCTTGATGAGTTAGCTCTTAACACATCCACCGGAGGGCGTGGTTCTCAGCAGATCATGGGGAGAGCTTCAACACTCGACTCACATCCAAGCCCAAGCCAGGTGAAAATACTTTGTCTTCAGTGTCCTGGCTCAGTCCCAACCTAACAGGCACTTGAACCATTTCCCTAACGAGATGTGACGTGATGAGAACACGAGGGAAGCCTGGGGAACATAGTTTATCCACTGCTCGTCTTTGGGCAGTGGGGGGCCTTGCTGGGGCCACCAGGTCCAGGAGAGGGCGCTGTGGAGCAGGACATTGGTGGGGCAGTGTTGGGGTCTTGAAGGTCCTGAGAGAGAACACCGGGCCAGCACAAAGAGCACCACGCTGCAGCCACATCGGGTCCGGAGCCACAGGTCTTAAGGAGTGGGCGCCACCTGCTGGCTGCTACTTCCTGAGTAATAACCTACTTTTATTGTAATCTAATACTGCAAAACCAACTCATTTAGGAAGCAACATGAGTTAATTGAATGGAAGGACCATACTTTCACTCTGATTTGTTTTATTATATTGTGTCTATTGGGGGGGGTGCCTAGGTGAGGTGCAGCCACCAGGGGGTGCTGTTTTAAACCCATATGGTCGGTAACTACTCGAGTGTCATTGTGAAATAAGAGGCATGACATAAGTCAAAAATACTGAAGCCTAGCATCAAACCGTTATTAACCGCACTATAACAGTTGGCCGCAGGAAATTGATACCATTCAAATAAATATTAGACAATGGGTCGCAGTTTTAAATAAAAAATTGTCTGGAAAAAGAAGGAATAGGGTTTAAGAAAAAGCATAGATAATAGCCTTGCTAAGGCAGGAGAAACGCAGATCTGGACTCACTTGTAGTAATGGGGCGCTGCAGGACAAACATAAGAACCAGTGCAACCAGATCACTGAAGACTAAAGAGACATAGCGTTGTGAAGCACCTTTAAAACGGAAATACAACCATCAGCTTCAGAACCTCACCATTGTCAGGACACATCAAGAGTCACACTGGATCAGAACTGGTTCCGTAGTGAGGTTCTGGGAGTTGATAATGTCATGGACTGGACCAATACTGCTGCTGGTTATGTGTCACAGTCAGACAACCACACCGCAAAGAACCACTCAAATCAAGGCAGTAACATTGCTACTAATGGGTGGCGTGTGGGACGTCCTGGTGTCGATTCTCAACTGTATGGCTTAACACCTTGAGTCCGGGGTTGTTAGTTGGAATGGTCCCCCTAAGTTTCAGTTGAACGGGTCAGTCTAACGATGGGTCCACTGGATGTTTGAGCACAGGATGAGGACCGTGATCCAGAATGCCGTACAAGTATTCCCACCAGGACTGTAAGGTGTCATGTGATTCTGGGTCACGGAGTCATGTTCATCAGGACAGTCTTCTCTAGTGAGACCATCCCTAACCAACAGATTGCATCACTACCAGGGGTGATGGGGACAACTTATAGGCTGCTACAGATTCATGAAATGAAAGGTGAAATGAAGCGACCATTTCATTGACAGAAAATTACAATAAAGTCCCCCCCCCAAAAAAAACACAGCAAAACATTTGCAAAATAAAGGGTAGCACTACAGTTAAAATCAAAGAGTTTCCCGTTGTATAAGAGATTCTGTCTGATAAAAACTCAAGGCGAAAAAAACAAAGCCACATGTCGTTTTTTGAAATGTACTCGTCTGAATTGAATTTGAAAATGCTTGATATGAACAAAAGTGGAAGAAATCATGATCTGTGAGGCACAGTCATTCAAAGTCTGGCGTGATCTCAAACACTTCCACCGTCTCGGATCTCAGTCGAGTGCTGAGTGTTTCACTTAGCGCAGGAAGGCCTTTACCTAGCCATGGTCCCCAACTCGCCAAGGTAACCCTGGTACCATGGAATCCTTGGCAGCGCCGGACTCCTAGGTGATGGTTGGTCGTCTGTCAACATGGCAGATCGCAACCATACCCTCCGCCTCAGTCATGCTTGGTGGATCCCTTCCTCGCTGGTAATAAGTTTGGGCGAAGCCTACTGAGCCCAACACACACACGCACACACACACACACAAAGACACATGCACACACACACCTTTGATATAACAATACACAACAAAAAGGGAGCATCTTCCTCCCCTCTCTCTCTCCCTCTTACCAAAATAGAGACCACTTAAGGAACACATAACAACTCGCTGACAACCATCCCAAAAATCCACTTATCGACCAACCATCTATTCAGACCGCCTTTAACCAACCAATCACTTTAACTCAGCCTCGACGACTTCCAACATGCCAGCCAATCAATCCTCACCTGCTCAAACATGACAGCCAATAAACCATTGACCACCTTCCCCACCTCCTCAAAACTACATGGAAATACCGGACAGCCAACTCTTCTCTTTTAAAAGAATGACTACCAACCAACCAGAGAACACAGAGGAGATGGAGTTAAAGACCATTCGTGGAGCAGATGGATCCACTTTTCGTTATACTTCATAGTCCACTGAATGGGTCCTGCATGATGGATGGAACGATCTACCATCAGAACCCATTATGGAAGATGACTACAGTAATTACTCGATTAGGTTCCTTTAACAACCGAGCATGGCTTTCCTCCAATCCCCACGGGTCTCTCTAGCAGACGGTAGGTTGTTGGATCACTTCCCATCCCAAACTCACATCCACTCTCTTTCAAGTCCACACACACACCACAAAGTGCCTTTTAAATCAATGATAATTCTTCATTATTTTGGCCACATAACCAAGAGCCCTGACTTGTTCAACCTAGACTCATTTAATTTATCCTTGAGCACAACTATTACGGAAATAGGATACTTCAATGGAGTACTCTCCTTTCGAATTTGAATGGGTCCATGGAGTAAAGAGCTCTACTTAATTAACTATTCATGCTTTAACACTACAGCTACATAAATCATTTGATTAATTTACAGGGACATTTACAATGCTAACAGCAGCAGTTCTCATAGAATCACTTGTGCAATATTCATTAAAAAGGCTTTGTTATCGCTCACATCAAATAAAGGCATCTCTAAAAATTAATATAAATAGTAAACGCAAAAGGCTTTTACTCTGACAGACAGAGCGTCCATGACAGTTCGACCTGGTCAAGGTCTTCATCACCGTCATCCTCATTACCCGACGTGGTCCAGCACCCTTACAATAACAGATCACGGGGATACCATTGGGGTATCAGAACCGTCCACAACCGCTACCCGATAGTTTCGCAGATGGGGACACTTGTATTGCAGTATATACTATATAGATCATGTGCTTCTCTGTGTGTCTAGGCCACCACTAGGTAGGTTCCTGTTTCTAGGTAACGAGGGAAGCTCTGTCAGATGCACCCCAGGGTGGAAACACGCCGTGGGGATACAGAGACACAGTTCTTATGGAATGTTCAACAGACACACTCCCAAAAATATTGTTTACAAATAATCCCAGATCTACTCAATTCATCCGTCGCCATCATCCCATTGAAACATTATTTTCAGTTTGACAAACGTCTCCCAGTCAGCAAAGCAGAGAAATGAATAATAGATTACCCTCGCTTACACGGCTCACACAGTAAAATTCAATGCATAGTAGAGATTGCGTCCTCCGCAGGTTGCAAAAAACGAAACGTGCAGAACTTCTCCCAAAATCGACCTCCCCCTGCTCCTCTCCAGCCAGACGTGCAAGGTACCACCAGGCCAACACAACACCCCAAAACAACAACAACAACAACAAAAACAAAAACAAGAACGACGACGTGGGACAATAATCAACAATCATCGCACATCAAACCTTGGCACATGGAAAAAGCCCTACAGCGGCAGCAGGCTATAAATAAAGACACTCCATGGGGCAGTGGATCCCACACTTTTTGCGACAGGATATGCATTTGAACAAACACGAGCCTTCCAGCAGATTCCTTTTGCTGCTCCACACTGCGGGTGATATGGCTGACTCGGTGTACACTTTGCCATCGTTGATCTACAGACCACTTGGATATCGCCTCTCAAGCAGTTCCGAGGCTCTATTTCCCCTTTATCCTTTCACACAGACACCCTCCGCTTTGTTTAATCGCCGTGCTTTGGAAGAAATATGCTTCCCGAGGTTGCACCAGCTGAGTCGGCGTTTTCCTTTCGCCGCTCCCAAAAACGTGTCCGAAGTGACCGGCGACACCTCCTCTTTAAGTCATCCAGGTGGAACGACATTGTAACTGACAAGGTAACCGATGAGCTCCCGTTGGCTTTCAGCGTATAGAGCCGGAACAGAGAGTCAGCCATTTCCGTCTGCCCTCGTCGCTGCTCCAGACACATTACACTTCTCCCATGCAAGACAGCCTGCTCCTTTCGGCTGCTTACTGCCTCAGACAAGACCATACACACACACACACACACACACACACACGCACACACACACACCTCTCTGAGATCACCTCACACTTAAAAACAAGGTTCTGCTGCGTTCACAAACACAACTCAGGAAAAAAAAAAAAGATTAACTCGTTCATGAGGATGAAAGATTACGTCAGTTACAGAGATAAAAGAACAACTCTTTCGCAATGATAATAAAATAAACTTGTTCATGGAGATAAGAGATTAAAACTCTGTCACGATGAAGGCACGTGTGGGGAAGGGGGGAAGAGGGATGGTTTCTGAATTAAAGACCAACCAGGACTCCTCAGCGGGCCTGGGGGGGGGGGGGGCCTGGAGGGGGGTCGG
>JAOPUD010028937.1:0-11118 GCA_027122715.1 Trisopterus minutus
GTTTCCTTTGTGCCAGTACAACGCTACCACACAGATGTCTGACCACCACTTCAACCATCAACTACAAAGACTCTGAGTGGTGTCGGGCCTGGTGACATACCCGTACTCGGGGTGGGTCACATTCCTGTCCAGATCAACAACCGCCAGGTGATCCTGCATTTCCTTGTTGCTGACATAGCTGGTGAGGTGACTATCCTAGGCCACCCATTCCTGACCCAAGGCCAAGCACACCTTGACTTTGGAAACCACCACATTGAACTGTTGGAGGAAGTGCCTTATTTCCACGTTCCTTCGTTCCTGACTGCAAACCCCGCTCGGGTTTCAATACTGGTTCCCACCGTTTGTAGTTCCTAAGACACGTGGATGGTTATATAAGGTTATGATGTTACTCGTTTTGCATACAGTTAAAATTACCATATAGCACTGCTACATCATATATATATATATTTTTTTTTATATTCACTGCAGCATAATAACGGCATGATTAGTACAACTTATATGAACTACCTAACTAGCCAGCCTGCAAAACTCACCACAACCCTGTGTGTCTTCTCGTTGATACTGGCCCTGACAGAACACACAATCTGGCCCTCACTAACACTACATTCTAGCACATGGCCTGACTTGTAGTGATGTTCACCCCTTTGGACACTCTTGTCCTCTCCTCTAAAATACTACATCATCTTAGAAAGGGACAACCTGGCTGCTCTGTGGTAAACGATTTTTGCGGGTACGGTAAACGTTTCCATGGTAACAGTGAGCTCTACCAATCTAAGATGTCATGTTATACTTTATGATTGTGGGTAGTGTAGTGCATTAAAATTACATTGCGAATAAAACATGGTAAGTATACCTTGGATGGTTACGACATAATGGCTTGTTTTTTGTCTAGTAATGTCTAATAGACTCACAAGTGCATCAACTTCCCGAACTAATACGGAGGTGCCCTTGCGGTGGTTTCTGCCCTTTGTTGACAGTGAAACCCATCTTTAACAAATCG
This sequence comes from Trisopterus minutus, assembly GCA_027122715.1. Lineage (NCBI taxonomy): Eukaryota > Metazoa > Chordata > Actinopteri > Gadiformes > Gadidae > Trisopterus > Trisopterus minutus. The sequence continues at coordinate 1,001 of JAOPUD010028937.1, forward strand.
AAACTTAAGACTCTTCTACCAATTATCCTGTACTATATCTGTACCACCACCCTACATGGACATGTATGTTGTCAACTGCAGATTACACTATATTTTGAGAAGGAGCAGTCTTCCATACATAGTGAATATAGTGAGCTTGCTAGGTATGGTAAAATGGCATTTGTATGCCCTAAAAACTGGTTTACCGGGAGTAGAGCATACTGTACATTTGAAATGGTTCCAACGCACCTATGATTATATCCAAATGGAGTTATAATTTGAAAGTTGTTCATTATGGTCATTATGGTTAATTAAGATGCATGCGTACCAAGTTTCATGCATATTACACTTTTCTAGTTATATTTTATGAAAGATTAAAAGGAGGTTTGGGCAGTCTACAGCTGACAGTTTGGAACTGCCAATTTCGGCCAAGATTCCATAGTTGGGTATATGTATTTGTTCAAGCACCTTGGTTTGGGACAGAGTAACTGCATGTTTAGTATTTGAGGTTGTGTGCTGGGTCATCACCTGCCAAGCACAGCGTGATTCTTGGTAGAATGGGCGGATCTTTTCATAATAAGCGGGCGGGATCTATAATCACGCAGCAATGACTCGTATAAATAACCTGGCCTCAAACCTAATTCAGCACTCAGAAACTCTTAACACGGATCCAACAGCGTCTGACCCGTCAATCATGTGAGTTTGGTGGAAGTTTAAATGTTTTTTAAAAGACAGCCGCTTGTACAAGGAAGGAATAATGAAATATAGTATATCTTGCAAGCTGGCCAATGCTTTGCACCAGCTATGCATTAGATCAAACTTGATATGTAAATAATAGAACCAAGCAATATGAAAGTCATGTAGCATAGCCTTAGTGTTAAGGTTTAAAGTATGAAGACAACCGTTTAAGCTTAAGTTTGACAAGAAAATTACCCTTTGTATTTTGAAAAAAAAAATCTTCACCTTCTTTGCTGAATACTAATTTGACCACCAGACAACTAGGCAAATAGGCAATACTTATGTTGGACTGATTCTCTGTGTGAGTATATCTCAGATTTTGTATTTTGTATTTTGTCGTATTTTGAACACTTTAGTTTCCTTTTCGGTCGGAAAAGGGCTGAAGAATCAGCTGGAATTGACAGCATGAACAAGGAGGTATAGTAACCAACCAATACATTTTCGATTCTCTATTTGGAATGTTGCCTTTTTTATTTATACATATTTTAACATTGAAATTATATATTTTCAAAACAAACTTGCAGGTCATTTACCAGCCATTAAACTGCACAGCTGAATTTACATCTATCAATCTATCTATCTATATACACACAAACAGATTATGAACCGGTCAGTGATCTGAGAGGATATCATTTCAATGTTAAATGGACTGCATTTTATCCAGCCCTTTTGTCACCTAGAATTATATCCCACCAAACAATATCCAGGTCAGACGGACGTCACGTCAGGACGCGTCCCAGGCTCCTTCAGTGCAACAGTGCAATATATATAGAAAAATAAAAGTATAAAAGAGAGCTAAGCCTAAATAAACAAATAGATAAATAAACTACAATACAGGACTTGAATAATTTGAATAAAATAAAAATATAATAACCAATATATAATAATAACTAAGGTATAAATAGATGCAGCATAGAGTGAAATGTAAACAGACATTTTTATCCAGATGCCGACCGTTGCAAAGTGGCATAATGGTGAGCTAGGTAGCTCAGGATTTCAGCAGTCTTATGGCAATATAATCAAGTGTGTAAGAGCCTTTAAAATCAACATTAAAATGACCAACGTGGTACAAATACAAAGACAATACATCTCTTTACGGGCGCAGGCATTTTTGTTGAGAGCGTCATCACTGAGCTCGGCCTACTCTCAGGATTCCAAGGGGGCACTTGCAACTCGGAAGGCTGGTGTCCGAGGCATCTCAGCTGAGGGTTGTATAGCCAATGCAAAGATTGACAGTGAAGTGTGGATGAGTTGAGTTATGGTTGGACAGAAATCAGACACTGAACATAGAAACCATCAACTTGAGTCTCTTGACTTCTCTTAATTGCAAAACCTTTGAACAATTTTCTGTATTCTGTGGGTAAGATGAGGGAGGTAGTTAGATGTGCTTCTTAAAATGTAAATCACAGTCAATACTAGAAAATGCATTTCCTGCTGAAAATGCGGTGAGTGCTGTAGTGCAAAGTGAGGTTGAAAATATGTTTTAATAAAGCCACATAGATTAAGACATAAAGAAACGTTAAATGGCTTAAATCAAATGAAGGGATTTCAAAGGACTACATGGAGTAAACAATGTAAACATGCACACCATTTAAAAACAAATGAACAAAACAAATAAAGTGACAGCTGAATGAAAAGCGCAAAGCATTGCTAAAAATGCAGAAATGTAAAATGAATTGAACTGAAGAATCTGAAAGGTCAAATGTATTGGCGTGCACTGCAGAAAAATCGGAAAGGTCAAATGTATCGCAGTGCACTTAAAAACCTGGATGCTGAAATTGAAAGCTGACTGACGCTGAATTGCAACACCTGAAGAAGCAAAGTGCTGAAATACGTTGTTACAAAAGCTGAAAGCTAAACTGTAATACTGTCAAAACTGGAGCTAGTGCTACTACAGCTAGTGGTACTAGCTGTAGTAGCAGTAGTAATAGTAGTATTGGCGGTAGTAGTAGTAGTAGTAGTAGTAGCTGCACAAACAATATGCCATATGAAAGGTATGGTATTGATTGATGTTTGTAGAAAGAATTATAATGATCCACCAGTTCTTTTTAAGTGAGTGCTGTAGTGCAAAGTGAGGTTGAAAATATGTTTAAGACTAAAGAAAAGTAATGAAATGTGGAATATGTTAAATTAACTGAAGGGATTTGCACAGCCTATATTGAGTAAACAATATAAACATGCACACCTGAAAAAATGTAAAATGGTTGGCAACAAATAAAGTTGAAGCGTTATGAAGAAATGGCTAAAAGTTATGAAGTCTGAATACATTTGAGATAAAATATAGAATAACTGAGCTGTTCTGATGAAGTTTAAAGTGTGCGTGTGCGTGTGTGTGTGTGTGTGTGTGTGTGTGTGTGCGTGTCACAGTAACCTGCCTGCAGAGCCAGCTGAGAAGGCCCAGAAGCACCGGCAGCATTATGAGGAGATGGTTGTGGCCAAGAGGGGTAAGATCTCATGCCTTTCATGATAAAAGCCTGCTCCACCCTCCACATACCCCCTCTTTTATTCTCAATGGAGGACTTTCAGAATAAAAGCCTACTCCCTATACCACCTCTTTTATTCGCAATGGAGCAGTACACACACACACACACACACACACACACATTTCAGAAGAAATAGACAGTCATGTGGAAATGTACTTAAAATAAAAAGGTGATTGAATTCAGAGCTTACAATCTCTGCAGGAAATGTATTTTCTAGTTTTAATATGAGATTGTGAGTGCACACACACACACACACACACACACACACACACACACACACACACACACACGTTTGATTTAATCAACGCTTGCATTGCCCGAAACACAATGCAACTACTTTGGTAGGCAGCGTGGCCGGGCAAACGTTACGAACGTTAGAACGTTACTTTGGATCAACAGATCTTCTGGTATTCAGCCACTACTGCAGGAACAGCAGCGTGAATGACTCTTTTCTTTTCTTGAACTGCTGTCCAACTAATCAGCCGATTTCACCCTAGGGCTTTAATTTGTAAGGGTGCGTCTAAATGCACAATTTTTGTTACGTTTTGAGACCAAAACATAGCAGCAGATTTCTTTGCGCACAACATTCAGTTATGTAATATCTGTGACGCTCCACCCAAACATAGGTCTAGATGCGGAATGCTGCATGGAAGGCTACTGTGTAGCTGCTACATTGTTTACCTTTGTCCAAGTAACATTAGTCTGTAGCCTGTATGTATGAATGCACAAACACACACCCTAGCACATAACCTAGCAAATGCTTTCCTCGTTGATCAACACTGACGTAGTCTAGCGTAGCCTAGTGATGATGTCGTTTATCCTAGATGTTTAGTACTCCAAAATCATAAACCATACAAGTTTTAAGAACAAATACAGATGAAGGTACAGCAGCAGTGCACAGCACTTAGCAAGGTAAACGTGGTGCTGGGTCAGAGAGCTGAGCTTGTGTAGCCTCTATTTTTTCTGGATTGTAGCCTACCCTGGGGTCGGAGCATCCGACGTCATGACCAAGAGGAAAGAGCAGACGTCATTTATGGCTACAACGCTGTGAATAGGCCTAGTTCATGCTGCAACCACCACTGCGACGCCATGACGCTTAAGTGGTGGTGCGGTTCCACCACCTGCACCACTGGTTCCGGCGCCTCTGAGAACAGCTCCTTTCTAATGTAAACGTCTGTAATTGATCAAACAATGCTCATTGTGGTCATGACATGGCTGTTGTTTTTCCATTGTTTCTAGCAAGTTCAATGCTGTTAGTAGTCAGTGTTGTGCAACGTTTTTTTGTGCAAAATTTGTGTGCCTCTTACACAAAGATGAGAGCTACACGGAAAGGCAGTGCTTGTTTAATGACCACAGAAACAAAGCTGGACTTTTAAATCAACTATTAAAACCAGAACAGGTTGATCAGGGAGGTTGACAGGATGTCGATTTCTTCGGATGTTTTACAAACTAGTCATAAATACGTCGCAAAATCGGCCAATTAAGTTTAAACATATTCTATAATATGACAACGGGCATTGGTAGGAAACTATTTACTTCTTTAGTAAAACTCTTCAACAATCTTAACAAGTTTTAATGCAACACAAATATATCTGACTGCAGCGGTGTAGTGTGGATTATTTGAGTGGGGGAAACACAATTTTAAAGAATTCATCACAAGGAGGGACGTCGTATGCACACTAGAGCGTGGAACGGGCCGCATTTTTCTGTCCGAGCCCGGCCCGCGTCCGACAGAGAAGTAACAGAGCCCAACCCGAGCCCAACAGGTATCAAGATATATATGTCCGAGCCTCACCCGAGCCCGACACACAAAGTCTATTTTTTCTCAGACTAATGACACATTTACGTTTGTGTGTATGAAAGCACGCCTTTATTAAACAACTGCAAGGCATTTGGAAATGTCAACAGATGAGCGCAACAAGCGTGCGTTAACAGCCAGCACTCTTGCGCTGGCTGTTAACGCACGCTTGTTGTGCAGAATCATAACTAATTTAAATTCAAATAGCCCCACCAAAAAGGTCACGATAACGATCAATTCCACAAAATGACACAATAGGTTCTGAGGTTCTAACAATAGCACAAACACAGGATCCGCCAACTAATTCCCACCAAACGTATACAGTCGAGTATGTACCGCTAATTACAGGCTGGAGTAGCTCCAAGTTGGAGGGGGCCTCATATCTTTGCCATTGCTTATCATTCAACATCCCTTACCTTGGTTTACTGTATCATGGACAAGCTGCTATTAGATGTTAATTCGTTTTACACACACACACAAACTGCATGACAAAACTTTTATTGACCATATAAACACTACAATAATGACAAAGGTTATACGACGCAAGAAATGGCAAAATTATTGGGTTGGAAGCCGTTAGAAAGTTTGCAATTGTTTATTGGATGAGTATTTCCTTCACTCGTTCACAAGATAATGTACAGTCTTGTATCTTTGCCTTTCCTTTTTCCAGATTTTTCAGCCATCAAAATCAAAAATGTTATGGTCAGAAATAACTTGAGGGATAATTGCCTTGGTTCCAGTCTTAAAACTATAGAAAAATAATGGGTAATTTACTTTCAGAAACAGCCGTTCAAAAAGGGGGCAGTCACTGTTATGCTCTATTGGCCTTTTTTATAACAAAGAAGGCACAATTGGAGTACGGCACCGCCATAGTGACATGAAGGAAAAAAAGAAATACATGTAGGCCTACTGGGGACAAACACCAACTATATATTTGCGAGATCTTGACTTTATTTTGAGAGATCTTGAGTTTGTTTTGCAAGATCTCTAGTTTGATTTGCGAGATCTTGATCCAGCCCCTCAAGACCCACAAGCACATTGCACTCTGCACAGCGAAACGCTGGTCCGTGTCCCCCCGGGAGCGGGTCCGCGGACTCCAGCCCCGCCCGGACCAACACACTCACCCACACTCTGCAGCACGGCGGAGCGCTGACCAACGTCCACTTTAGCCCACCCCCACCCCCATCTCCAGGGCACATGTTGCCCCCGACAGCCCCACACACACGGACAAATTCCTATCAAATTTTCCCCCTCTCACGATCTCCAGGGCACATCCACCACCCCGATCACCAGAACGCCGTTACCGTGCGTCCAACACCGTCGTTACACACCTGTCTGACAGTAATGCAATGTTAACCCATAGTAGTAGGCCTACACCATTTGACTCTTAGTAAAGATTAAATAGTCAGAGTAAATATCCGATAGGCCTAAAAAGTATTACATTGGTCAATTATTTAACAAAGAGCAATTGTCAGAGGTCAAATATTTATTAAACTCAACTATTTCGGCAACTAAAAGAAAAAGTATAAAAATTGTGTTGTGTTTAACATTTAGCCAATTGAGGGAAGAACATTGCGTCGCGTCCTTACGTGACATCCATTTAACGTCTGTTTCTTGACCTGACTTGAATTTTATTGGGATTCTGTATCGAAATGTCTCGTATGGAAAGCCTTTGGGGACAAAAATGTCAGGGAAAATAGGCTACACCATAACAAGGCACAATGGTATGGAAGGCCATTAGCGTAATTAACATCTTAGAAACGTTAACATGACCAAATTTTGCGTGTTAACATGTAGTATCTGGAAAAAGTACACGTTTAACGTCCATTTTCTGGATGCTGCTAATTATAATTCTTACATATTCATGTAGAGTTTCTGTCAATGATGTCAAACAACAATGCAAGGAAGCACGTTGTGCATCAATTACTGATGTGGGCGTATATATACGCATGTACTACACAAACGGAAAGATACATCACTAGCTTTGAGCTGTAAGGTTTCTAACACCCCTATAAGATAGAAATGGAACAGCCCGTTGGCTGTGACAGACCAGTTGCTTGTTAACGTGGCAAAATGTGAATTTTTGTTGCGTTAACGCAAAATTTGGTTGTGTTAACCCGACATTGGTAAGACTTTATTGGCACTAATGACCTTCCATACAAACACTACGTCTTAAACACAAAATATGGTCTTATCATCGATTTGTATAATTGATCACTGATATATTCTTTATTGTTCATTTTATACATACACTCACAACTGGACATTAAAAAAAAAGTAAAACGAGTATACAAACTTTAGATATATGTGTGCCTTGCCCTAAAAGGTAGGGTCAGAGTCAGTAAATTTTTAATGTTCATGTTCATAAAAGTAATTGTACTGAATGGATTATTTTTGTTCATTCTTGTTTAAACTGTAGGACCTCCCCCCTGATTCTGATTCTGATTCAGAGGAATCAGGCCATTCCAGTAGCGGACATCAACCCAATGATCTTCTTAAAGGTAAGTTTAGAAGCACATAATATGCTATGATTCTGTCAAGTATATAGACACAAGCTTACTTTTACGTTTTGATTTACTGAACACGTTCCATCCATCGACAGAGTAAACGTTTAGTAAATGAGCAAACAAACGAGTAAACATGCTTCATAACATGAGATCAATCCCCCTCTTAAAATTAAACACTCATAAGACCACAATGTAGCATGCTACATGAATGTTTGTTTGTTCTAAATCGTTTACGGAGGCATAAAGTAAGGCTTGAAAATAGGAGTTAATCAAAACTATTCCTATGTCCACAGAAGCTAAACAGGAGGGTGTGCGGGAAGATCCTGACTTGGAACAGAAGCACATGGAGAATCATAATGACCTGGTTCCAGACGACGTAACACCACCTGATCTCTGCAACTATTCTGTTATTGGTACGGTTAAGCATGTAATATGCTATGATTCTGGTCCAGTACTCACCAAGTGGCAGGACTGACTGCATGTCTGTTAAACCCTGGGCTAGGCGACTGACATATATTTCCTCTAACGGCCTATAGGTGTTCAATGCGATGCAGAAAGACCTGACACCATTCAAATTCAATGAGAAAAAGTGTGATTTAATTATTTTAATAAAAGGCCAATAAAGTTTATTTTGTTCGGTTAGCATCTCACTTGTTCATCTCCATAGTATGTATTTTGAGAGGTCCTGTTTGACTCTTTTGAAAATGTAACATTAATGAATTTTGGCCATTTATTGCAAGGCGGCCATTCAAGTGAAACACATTTCACTTACTCAGGAAACTAACTGGTCTAATTGTCATGCATCTTTCATTTGCAGGAGGTCCATCGTTTGGATCAATAGAGGTTCATCATGCTGGCACTAACATCATTACTCTTGGCTGGCCTCAAACCGAACAGCAAGTGGAATCTCAGTATCAGCTTCTCTACTCTTGCAAAATCAAGTCACAGACTATCCACATCACAGATTCCTGCAAAGTAGACATCAGGGACCTATTGCCTGGGACGCAATACACTTTCAGTATCATTAGGATTGCTGACGGAAAACATAGCAAATCAGAATCTGTATCAGTCTGCACTGGTAAACATGCTTCATAACATGAGATCAATCCCCCTATTCAAGTTAAACACTGGTACAACCAGAAGGTAGCATGCTACATAAATATGCTTGTTTGTTTTTCATCTTTTACAGAGGCCATCCCTCCAGGAAATGTCCAAGTTCCCCATGTCAGCAGTAGTACGGTGTCTCTTACATGGGAAACACCTGCTGGTGAGGTGGTGGGCTATGTTGTGACCTGTTTCTGTGATTCAGAGACACACAGAGAGCAGACAACAGATTCAGACAGTGTGACATTCTCCAATCTAAAGCCAGGACTCAAGTATGACTTCCAAATTAAAACAGTGCTGAAAAGCGGAGGACTCAGCCAGCCTGCCTTGACATCTGCCCACACAGGTGAGTTATTCTTTTAAGCTACTAAAACCTTTTCATACAAGTTTCATACTCCTCTTTTGCTTATTCTTATCAGACTTTCCCCTCTCCTTTAAGCTACTATTCTATTCCTATCTACTGGCAATTTAAGATGGCTACACACACTAGTACTATTGCTGGGGGCCTTTTTAAAGGTCCCATGGCATGCTACTTTTTGGATGCTTTTGTTTAGGTCTTAGTGGTCCTCTAATAATGTATCTGAAGTTTCTTACCCCAAATTCAGCCTTGGTTCAGAATTACAGCCACTACAAGCCAGTCCCATAATGAGCTTTCCACATACGTGCCGTTTGTGGAAAGGCAAGTTTCTGTAGCTTTAAATGCTAATGAGGAGGAGAGAGGTTGGGCAAGGTGGAGGGTCGGGGTGTGAACCTGAGCAGCTTGCAGCCAATGGCTCGGATTCATTATATCGTCCGGAGGCACACACAGTTTTTGGCTGTGTTCTGTTAGATATTCTAGAAAACTCCGGGAGCTCTGGTGGGAAGAAAATTCTAAATGAGCTTTCATTTTCTTAAAGGCGGAGGCAGGATACCCAGAGCTTGCTTTACACCTATCGCCATTACTAGCTACTGGGGGACCATAGGCAAGCTAGGAGAACTCATATTAATCATAGAAAACCTCATAAAGTGAATGCCATGGGACCTTTAAACAACATTCATAATAGTAAATAAACAAAAATAAACCACATAATATCACCTGAAGTGGCAAAAAAAAATATTGATGACTTGATACCTTCACAAATTCCACCAAAATAACACCATGCCACCATGTTTACTTTTAGAAATGTGAAATTGACAATAACGGATAGAACTATTATATCCACAGAAACTAAACTGGAGGGTTTCCTAGAAAAGCTTGGCTTAACAGAGAACTACAAGGACAAGCTCTCACTAAGCAGTGTCCTACAGATTGACAAGAAGGCCGTCACAGAGGAAGCGGCTAAATGTCTTTCAGATCTCCCTTGGTGCTTTCTCAAGAGGTTAATGATGGTCAATGCGACTGCTAGGAATATCAAATGTTCTGCAGGCAGTGAGTCAGAGCAGGAAGATCCTTATGGCAATGCTGATTTAGATCTTGACACCATGTTGGACCATGAAGAGTCAGGTGAAGAACTAAACCCATTAGACATA
>JAOPUD010029031.1:0-11002 GCA_027122715.1 Trisopterus minutus
ACCGGGGTATCACACTTCTCAGCCTCCCTGGTAAAGTCTACTCCAAGGTGCTGGAAAGGAGGGTTCGGCCGATCGTCAAACCTCAGATTGAAGAGGAACAATGCGGTTTCCGCCACGGACGTGGAACTACGGACCAGCTCTTCACTCTAGCAAGGATCCTGGAGGGGGCCTGGGAGTATGCCCATCCGGTCTACATGTGTTTTGTGGATCTGGAGAAGGCCAGGCCAAACTGTGGGAGGTGCTGCGGGAGTATAAGATAAGGGGGTCTCTCCTCAGGGCCATCCAGTACAGAGATTGTTCTCGGCAGCCAGTCAGTTTCGTTCCCGGAGGCGTAGTCGTGGTGGGAAGGGGTTGCAGTTCTGTGGTCTGAGGATCTCATCACTGCTCTTTGCAGATGATGTGGTCCTGATGGCATCATCGGCCTGTGACCTTCAGTACTCACTGGATCGGATGGCAGCCGAGTGTGAAGAGGCTGGGATGAGGATCAGCACCTCTAAATCTGAGGCCATGACTCAAAACAGGAAACCGATGGATTGCCTACTCTGGGTAGGAAATGAGTCCTTAGCCCAAGTGAAGGAGTTCAAGTACCTTCGGGTCTTGTTCGCGAGTGAGGGTACGATGGAGCATGAGATTGGCCAGAGAATCGGAGCAGCAGGGATGGTATTGTGTTCGCTTTACCGCACCGAAAAGAGAGCTGAGCCGCAAGGCAAAGCTCTCGATCTATCGGTCAATCTTCGTTCCTATCCTCACCTATGATCATGAGGGATGGGTGATGACTGAAAGGACGAGATCACGGGTACAAGCGGCCGAGATGTGTTTTCTCAGGAGGGTGACTGGCTTCTCCCTTAGGGATAGGGTGAGAAGTTCAGTCATCCGTGAGGAGCTCGGATCAGAGCCGCTGCTCCTTTGCTTAGAAAGGAGTCAGTTGAGGTTGTTCGGGCATCTGGTAAGGATGCCCACTGGGCGCCTTCCTTGGGAGGTGTTCCAGGCACGACCAGGGGGGAGGAGACCTCAGGAAAGACCCAGGACTAGGTGGAGAGATTATATCTCAACACTGGCCTGGGAACGCCTCGGGATCCCCCCGCTGGTCTATGTGGCCCGGGAAAGGGAAGTCTGGGGCCCCCTGCTTGAGCTGCTGCCCCCATGACCTGACCCCGGATAAGCGGACGACGATGAGGAGGATGAGGATGTACGGTTCTTTAGGAATGTCATCCTGGGTTACTACTGACACATGGTAGTTGTCAAATTCTTCTGTATTGTCTGTGTTTCCAGATGTGGAGCTCAGGATAGTCAGGTTCTCAGTGTTTTACAAAAATGTCCAGTCTGAATCGCCTTTCATAAGCTAACTTTTGGATATTTGATGCAAAGACTTTTTCAAATGCGATAAGTCCACAACTGGGGGATACAATGTAACTTCTAACTTAGTTTGTAATTTGACTGTGGTCAGTTCAGGTGCTAGGGTGCTGGCTGTTAATGCTCTCAGGCACAATGAGTCTAGATCTGTAGTAGTATCTGTATCATGTCTACTCTGCTATTGTCAAGAGTAGAGCTGAGTGTAAAATGGCAAAACGAGTGCCCTTGAAGCCACCGCTTTTGTTAATGGTTTTATCAAAGTTGTTCCAGTGGGGTGTGAGTGGAGGGGAATGCTGATTTGCTCAGGAAGGTGTTCTTTGGGTTTATAGTCTGGCTTCATAGCATTCAGATCCCCACAGACATGTAGGTTTCTCTGGGCCTGGTAGTCACTGACCTCACTGTCAAATCTGCTGCACAAATAAGTACATCCTTGTCTGTGGCAAGACTCTTTTTATTTTGAGACAAATAAAAAATTCTAGTTGTTTTTTTAATTAATTCTATTTAATACACAATCTCACTGCAGCCTAGTAGGAGTGTCTTGTGTCTGAAACAGTGTGTAAAACAACATCTGCATCACCCAAGTCTCTGGTGAAATCTTGGCTAAGGCTTTGGCACCAAAAGCAGAAGACGTCAGACCCTGAACATGCCAAAATGAAATAGCACATTGCTTTCAATATTTAGCTGAACAATTAAATTAATAAAAGGTAAATAATAAAACCCTTCAAGTTGCATTCATGTCAAAATTAGGATAATATCTTAAATCAATCAGCTTAAATCAAGCAATGTCACGTCTTAATTCAATGTAGATTAAATTCAGATATAATATATTAATATATTTTTTTCGATTTTTATTAAATGATAATTAGGGACCGAGCCGACATAGTCGGGCGAAGTCCCTATTGTAACTGTACAGATTATGTAGGATATGCTCACATATCTCACTGGAACATATCCTAAAAGTTCCAATCAAATCAACCACTCGGGGGCGCTACAGCAAATCCGCCATTTTGTGCCTTTTTCGCAATTTTTCGCCAATTTTGCACATTTGTCGCGTATGTATTTTAACAAACTCTTCCTACACAGACTATCCAATTCCGGCGAAACTCAATGAGGTTGTTCTAAAGGCCTCAACGATGAAAAATCATTAAAAGGTCTTCCAAAAGTCAAAGGGCCAAGGCGGCGCCATGAAGTTCGCTCTTTTGCCACTAAACTGCAAACTGTCATAACGCCAGTGTCCATTGTCTGATATGATCAAAACTGCTCATGTTTGATGAGAGAAATTTTTTTTGCCAGTCCGACTGTGCACCATGAAATTTGTCAATTTTGGAATATGTTCAGGCCCCAAAAAAGGCAGTCGAACTCGTGAAATAAGAATAATCAACACAGTTACAATAGGGACTTAGCCCGACTATGTCGGCTCATTCCCTAATTCGCCCGACTATGTCGGCTCGGTCCCTAAATATATACATATATTTCAATAATAGTGCTCACTCACAAAACAACACAACACACTCACACACAGAGGTCTGTAGCACAAATGGATGACATGCTCACAATAGCCAAAAAATTTAGACTCTAGGGGGCATACGTCCTTGAGCACAGTATAGATGGCCTAGTGTGAGTGCGCCCTCAGTGTAAGCCATTTGCCATTAGCTGCATTATCTTGTATTCCATAACAGCCTGTAGGCTTATCGTGTTGTGTCTTCCTCTGGCTCAGCTTCAGGTCTCTGATTGCTCCTGCGCCATCAGGCGATCGAGTCCACACTCACTGCTTCACAGGAGGACTCATCATCATCGGCATCAGAACCTTCATTATCCAAGGTGTGTCCATCATTTTATTCACGATTGAGATTGATGTATTTTGTTAACTTAACATTGTCACACTTCTATCTGCCCTCAGTTCACCTGTAATTTTAAATGACTATCTGAATAGTTAACCAGGCACGATGATGATCATTAAAACCCTGATGATAGTATGCTCATTTGGCTGAGCACCCTCAATGCAGAGCGATAACATTTACAAGGATATTAACTGCGTAAAGAACAGCACTCTCCCTAGATGAGATGCTAAATAAAGGGGGGGGGGGGCTTGCTCAATATAGGGTTTACATACTTTATACAGATTTTTATGGAAATGGTAAACATTTTTATGAAAGATTATATTGGCCGGGCTTTAAAAATAACATGTTTTATTAATGCTTACTGTGACGGTCTAGAGGACCGCACAGGAGAAGTGCCGGCTCGGCACTCGTCTGGCCTCCTGGTCATCTGGTTACACCTACATGCACGCCCGCACTACATACATTGATGGTCTGACATGTATGATACCTGATACCGTGTGAAATCCCGAAGATTAAGAAGATCAATACACTTACTGATAACACACAAAGAGTGGACTTGCGCCAAACGGGAAGAGGCACCAGCTACTGGCCATAGCTAGGTGGCTAACGCCACAAAAATCCTGCACTTTACATTGTGAGTTTTGCACAACGTCAATGGACATTTGAACCTGTTATAATGACAAAACAATTAAGTTACTTCAATGCATGTTGCACATATTTACAGGGCTGCCAACTTTGGGTGTTTGGCCAGAGTGAGACTGTAGAATGTTATACTGTTTGCATTATAAGAGGGTCTATGGATTGTTGACTGGGGGGGGAGAGAGATTAAGTGTTAGGTTGTGGGTGGATGGGATTGTTGACCGGGGGGTCAACAATTATTTTTGTTTGTATTTCCTTTGCTTAATTTCATTTTCCTAATTTTTGCATTTTCATGCTTTTGGACCTTCCAATGCTTGATCATTTTGTTCAAGGCCTTTTTCATTAAAACATTGTCCTAAGCCACTACTGCCTCTGCTTCCTTAACCAAGCCCACAGTTTTTGTGTACGCGACCCTGCTCGGTTCCGTTACACCTGCTGAATTAAATTTCTACTGAAAAATACCTTTGTATTTGTGTTTGTGTTGGAAATAATTGCTTCATTTGATAAATAATGTGCGCACAGCGCGTAAAGAAAGCATCAAGAGCTGACACATCATCAACACATCATAACTTCAGTTTTTCGGTTTTTTTAATACATTGTGTGTGAACACACATGAGTTTTTATCTTCTAGCTGGATAAGTCAAGCAGAACATTATTCTGAAAAACCTGACGCATTTCCATCCTGTCGCTACGATTTTGTTACATCCCCATGGTGGAAATACAGGAGACATAACACGACAACCAAAGACATTGAAGGAATCAGAGAAGTGACAATTAAAGGGATTCGCCCAAGTAACAAACATAAGGGTTTATCGCAGTATGTGGGTAAGGACAGAACAAGTTTGGTCGTGCTGAAACAGAGGAATCAGTAAAACAAAACAAGGCCTGGCTCTCTTCTATATCTCAAAATAAACAACAAAAAGTATACTACAAACCTCGCTGAACATACTCAGGCTTTCTTGGGAAGACCTGGATCGACAAGAGACACTACTCGCAATCAGAGTTAAATGGTACCACGACGCTCACTTAGGATTCGATTAGTCAAGCCAGGTTTTTCCGCTTTAGGTTGAATTTGAATTTACCCCCCTTTATTGATCAAGAACAGTCTATTTCACTCAAGAGGACCAGATAGTCATCATAATGAACTCCTATGAGGAGTTTAAGAATCAGTTAACAGCTAGGTGCATCACAGTTGCACAAACTGGCTAGGGAGGCGTGCTGGCAAAAAATAGCTGATGGTGTAAATTTCTATAAGTGAAAAGATTCTGCATATAGTCTATAAAATAACTTACCAAATGCAGAATTGTTCGCTATTAATCCCAATAGTGATGATGATTTCAAAATGCATAAGCAACGTCCAACCTGCCTTATTCTATAATTTAGGGAATTCACTTAAAATACACCCTATGTAAGAAATGTATTGCATGTTTTCAACCACTGTGAGGTAGCGACAGTGGTGTAGTGGATTAGTATAAGACTCGAACTCCAGCGACCAGGGTTCAAATCTCGCCTGACACGCTACCTGCACTCTACCGCTCTCTCAGGGAGACACACTGCGCAACAGCTAGTGTTGTCTACATAAGGTCCAACAAGGATGATAAAGAAGTGAATACCCTCTAATGAGAACCTGTATCTCTCATAAAGAATATTCTCAGGCAATGCCAAGGAATCGGATCTGTCCCAAAAGACCCTCTGTCTCCGGAGAGACCCCTGTATGATACGGGCTCTGAGGTCCACGGGGAAACCCACAAATGGTGACACCATTGACAAAGGAGGGGCGAGGAAGCTGCGCTTATCTTACCTGCTCCCGACCAGGTTTGGTTGACAGCATAAGTAACCATGGTGATACAGCAACGCTACAACAGAGCGACTTTCGTGTCCCAGCTAACCCAGGCTTTGAGCATACCTCGGTAACCCACTAGTCGAGGTTCGTAGTATACCCCACAGTCCTGTTATGTTGCAAGTAGTACAATAAGCACAGGAGACCGACATACGTTCAAGTGTAAGTATATTGAAGGTAAGCACGTAGCACAGTACTGTAGGTCTAGCTTCCTAGACTATCTCTCACGTGACTTCTACCTCCTCTCTACAACACACTACATAACAGTAGAGCGCACCTAGTGGTGTAATCAGGTAGTGGACACAACATCCCCCCACAATGTAAAACAATTACTTCTCTCTGTAAGAACCTCTGAAGTAATACGATTATTCTTATGTAAATCTATAACCATAGAACATTAAACCAAGTGATAGAAAGGAGAAATAATATCATGGCTAGTATCAGACCGTAATAGTTAAATGCAAAATAATAATTGACAGCATTTATCAAAACACATTTAGCAAGAACATTTAAGCTCAGAAACATGACTTAAAAGGATACGGCAAAGTCCTGGGTTCTTGCATCTCCTGTATCGTAGTCTTTTAACCAGTCCAGAGGTTTACGATCTCTGGCAGGATGCACTCGGTCATGCATGGTTCTCTCAGGCGTGCAGGGTTGAGATGTTCCAGCCAGCGGCTGCTCTGTAGGCATCACTGCTGCATCAGTTGCTTGAGTGCGATGGTCTGCAGATATCACGGCTGCATCAGGTACGCGAGTGAGGTGAGAGGAATGACAAAGTTTCCCATCAGAAAGTCTCTATGTGCAGGGACCCACTTCCTTTTGGATTTCAACTGGCTTTGTGAATCTGGGATGTCCTTTGGGCACATGAGTCTGCTTCTTCACTCTTGTCAACTACTTTGAGAGTATGCGCTCACGCTCCCCTCTTTTTGTCACAGTATGTCTTGATCTGAGTCTGGTGGTTGGAGACCCACTGGTGTACCTCAGCATCACTGTGTTCGCAGTCTGGCAATGGCATAACAGCAAGTTTGGTTCTCATCTTGCGACCAAACATCAGTTCAAAAGGTAAAACATTCATCATTGAATGTGGGGTTGCACGGTAAGTCTGTAGTTCATTTTGCATTTTGAAGTATGGTTGCAGTTCAGTACTCACTGATTTTTGAGAAGCAAGCCATCGTTTTTCAATCTGTGTGTGCAGAGCAGAGATCTCTGTGCACGATGCGGAGGCAGATTTTAACTCAGACGGTGTAATGGCAGCTTGTGCTGTGGAAAGCAATGCAACCAACTCAGGCTCAGTCTCTGGTTCGTACGCAGGATCAGTATGCAATGGTAATCGAGACAAGCAATCCGCGGTTTGGTTTTTCTGCGGTTTCCACGGTTTTTCTGTGTGCCAGCACGGTATGCTACGTCATAGTTGAAGCATAGCAGTCGGGCTGACCATCTCGCGATGCGCATTCCAACTCTGTCAGCACCTTTAGTAGATAGAAGAGTAGTGAGGGCCTGGTGATCAGTACGCAGAGTGAATCTGTGCCCCGACAGGTACGTTCTCCACTTCTCGACTGCCCAAACACAGCCTAAGGCCTCTTTTTCAACTGTTGCATATTTTCTTTCGGCCTGTGTCAACGTTCTTGAAGCAAATGCGACTGTGCGTTCAATGTTGTTAAGGTGTATCTGCGTGAAGACGGCCACCTACGCCATAGTCAGAGGCGTCTGTACGATGCTTGGCAGGGCAGGGTCATACAAGGCCAATGCTGGGCTGTCCACCAACAGCTGTTTCAACTCCCTGAAACACTTGTCAGCCCCATCAGTCCATTTGAAGTCTGAGTCACTGCGAAGGACGGCACGCAGTGGCTCAACCACAGTTGTATAGTTGGGTATGAATTTGGTGTACCATGAAATCATGCCCAGAAATGAATGCAAGGTGCCTGCATCGTGTGGTGGAGGTGCTTGTGCAATTGCTGTATCCGGCTCGATGCCTTGTGCGAACACTAAGAGACCCAGAAAGAGCAGGCTGGACTGTCTGAACTGGAACGTTTTATCATTGAGACGCAGACCTGCATTTGTAAGCCGCTGTAACACTTCTTAAAGTGCAGTGTCGTGCAGTGCTTGGGTGCGTCCAAAGCATATGATGTCATCTAGGTGGTTGTTGACGTTTGGAACACCTTGCAGGACGACTGACATCATCTTCTGAAAAGCAGATGGAGCTGACGCTAAACCATAAGGTACCCTGCAGAATCAGAAAAGGCCTTCATTGGTTACAAATGCAGTCAAATCCCTACTATCGGGATGCAGAGGAAGTTGATGATAGGCACTTTCAAGGTCAATTGTGGAAAACAAGAGTAGAAAGCAGTTCAACCATATGTGGTAGAGGATGACTATCCACCATTATGGCTTTATTTGGTTCTCTCAGGTCAACACACATTCTTATGCCACCTGTTTTCTTCTGTATCACGACGATGGGTGAAACACAGGGTGATGCGTCAATCCGTTCAATCACCCCAGCAGAGACCAATCTGTTCAATTCATCAGACACATCAGATCTGACAGCAAAGGGCAGACGTCGTAGCTTTTGGCGGAACAGGTATGGCAGACTCAGAGACCTTAACTTTATGCATGAAACCTTTCACACAACCCACTTTTGGAGCTTGCGCTTCGGCTTTGGAGAGCTGGGCTGGAGGCAGAAAGCACCTTGTCACCTTCAATACGCAGCTAAAGTGCAGTTATTAAATCCATGCCAACGTAGGCAACGTTGTAGGCAGGCGGAACGCAGATGGAAGGGGGACAAACTGTATGTGTCTCTGCAAATATTAAGGGACTGTCTCGCTGATTATCAGAGAGTTGTGCGTGAAGCAAAATCTCAGTACCTCTCTAATATTATTTCTTCCAGCAGTCACTGTCCCAAGGTGTTATTTGATACAATTAATGCTGTTGTTAATCCGTGCACTTCTGCCGTGACTGATGTTTCAATAGCCACTTGTGAGAATTTTCTTCATCATTTTGTTGACAAAGTGGATTCTGTCAGACAAAATATCAGTAAGAGTGTCACTATGAATACTAACAATGATCTGCTCGTTGCCCCCAGCTCATTCTGCTGTGTTTGAACAGTTTGAGTTGGTTTCCCTTTTTTCTCTTGGTGACATAGTGAAATCCATGAACAAATTGCCCATTGGATACTGTCCCTGCCAAAGTGTTGAAAATGGTTTTTAATACTGTGGGGCCTAGTCTTCTGGTTTTTATCAACTCCTGCCGTAGATTAGGAACTGTTCCAGATGCTTTTAAACATGCTGTGGTCAGGCCCCTTCTTAAAAAGCCCAATCTTGACCCCTCTGTGTTATCAAATTTTAGACCTGTCTCCAATCTGCCCTTTCTTTCTAAGGTTTTAGAAAAAGCTGTTTTTATACAATTACAGTCCTTTTTGGATGACAACTCCGTACTCGAGAAGTTCCAATCTGGGTTTAGGTCTCGCCACAGTACTGAGTCTGCACTGTTAAAGGTGCACAATGATATTGCTCAGTCTGTGGATGCCAAGTGCCCCGTTGTCTTAGTGCTGCTTGATCTCACAGCAGCCTTCGACACGGTGGACCATGCAGTCCTCCTGTCACGTCAAAAAAATTATGTTGGCATCCACGGCACCGCGTTGAAGTGGTTTACATCTTACTTGTCCAGTAGGACTTTCTCTGTTATGGTTGGCAACCTGTCCTCTTCCAGTGCTCCACTCTTGTGGAGTCCCACAAGGATCTATTCTTGGCCCTATCCTTTTTCTTTATACATGTTACCACTGGGGTCAATTATAGCCAGGCACAACCTTTCCTTTCACTGTTATGCAGACGACCTGCAAATCTATCTGCCAGTGAAGCCAAACAGTAACAGTGCACAATGTTCTTTATTTGACTGTATTGCTGATATTAAGCAGTGGTTGGCTCAAAATTTTCTTAACTTAAATTATGAAAAAACGGAATGTATTGTGCTGACTTTGGCACCCTAAAGCTCAGTTCAACTGTCAGAAATCTGGGTGTGACTTTTGACAGTCATCTCAAGTTCGACAAACTCAGTAATGTTGTCAGGACCCGTTTTTTCCCGCTGCGTCTTTTGGCCAAAGTTAAAATGTTTTTAAGCCGCCACGACCTCGAGACGACCTCCTCCCTCAGTCGCCTTCAACTCGTGCAAAATGCCGCGGCCCGTCTTTTAACCAACACTCACAGACGTGTGCACATTACCCCTGTTCTTAACTCCCTTCACAGGCTTCCTGTCTTTTTTTGAATTGATTTTAAACGTATAATGTTTGTTTTTAAAGCTCTTAACGGCCTTGCCCCATTATATTTATCCAAGCTTTTAACCATCCGAGATCCAGGTAGAGCTTTGAGGTCGACGAATCAACTTGTACTGGAAGTGCCCAGATCAAAATATAAACACTGGGGAGACCGAGCCTTTTCTGTCGCTGCTCCCAGACTCTGGAACAAGCTCCCCACCGAGATGAGTCTCATCTCGGACCCGGGCCTTTTTCAATCCAGGCTAAAAACCTATTTATTTAGGATGGCTTTTAATACCCAGTAGCACGATGGCACTTTTATCTTATTTAATTTAATTTTAACTTATTTGACTTTGCTGTATTTTATTGCTCTCACTGTTTTTATTGTTTTTAAATTGTTTTTATTTCTGCTTCTTTCTTTTTATTATTACACTATGTAAAGCACTTTGGTACTCCGAAAGGATTGTTGTAAAGGGCTGTATAAATAAAGTACATTTACATTTACATTTACATGCCCATTAGTGGAGTCCCAGTCTCTAGCCGCTTTCGCACTGAATAGTTATAGGAACTAAGCAACAGGAACCATTAGTACCCAAATTGTATAGGGACTATTCTTCCCCTAAATTTCCCCCAAACTGTTTTCACGTTTGCATTCGCACCGGCTCTGGCCAGTGGGAACTTGTGGGAGTGGTCAAGGAGCAACGTAGGCGCGGCGACAGTGTTTAAATTGTCACTCGACTTTTCCCGACATTGTTTAGCCGTGTGATACACTCCGATTTGGGCAAGCTCCCCAGCGACCTTGCCGAAAATCTTGAGGTTGCGAGCGCACCCTTCAAGATCCTCTTCGGTCGTGTACAGGGCAGGGAGAGCTGGCACGTCGTTGTCGCTCCACTTCTCCAAGTTCTTAAATGTTGAATGTTAAATGTATAGCTCGCAACTGTGAGGCTACGAATTGCCCAGCAGGGCTTTTAAAACATGTCGCACTGCTTGGGAAGGCGGGGCCAGTGGTTGCCAGTGGGTGTGACTTATGATTTGGGCCAATCAACGCAGACCTCGAAACGGGGGAGAAAGTGAGAACCAAAA
>JAOPUD010029063.1:0-10971 GCA_027122715.1 Trisopterus minutus
CTCTCTCTCTCTCTCTCTCTCTCTCTCTCTCTCTCTCTCTCTCTCTCTCTCTCTCTCTCTCTCTCTCTCTCATATAGAGAACATCTTTTATCCCCTTGATGTGTCCTGACACGTCTTCCCCAGCTTTGAGGGAGGGTGGAGAGAGCTTCAGTCATCAGAAAGAGAGAGAGAGAGAGAGAGAGAGAGAGACAGAGAGAGAGAGAGAGAGAGAGAGAGAGAGACATACACACACACACACACACAGACTGTCAGAGAGAGGGAGAGAGAGAGACAGAGAGAGACAGAGGGAGAGAGAGAGCAAGAGTGGCAAGTCCGTACAGCGATGGTATTCAGCTGTCATGTAGGTATTTATATACGTTATTAAAACACTTTAGATACGTCTTTATATATGTAACTAAATACACTTCATATAGATCTTCATATACGTCCTTATACAGGTGGGTACTCTTTATATAAATCCCAGTTTGTGTATATATATATACATTTATAAACCAATCTATAGAGCTGCAGTAGGTTTGGCTTCACGGGTTGACGGGCAAACGGAAGGTTGCTAGTTCGATCCCCGGCTTCTCCCAGCGGCTGAGGGGCAGGGCTGACCCCTCTGCCACTGTGTGTGAGTAGGTGATTGTGTCTGTGGAGGGGTGAGTGTGTATGGAGGGAGGGGTGAAGGGGTGAGTGTGTATGGAGAGGTGAGTGTGTGTGTGGAGGGGTGGGTGTGCGTAAGTGGGTGAGTATGTATGTGAAGTGGGGAATGTGATTGAGAGAGAGAGAGAGTGAGAGAGAGAGAGAGAGAGGAAATTGCCAGTTGGGGGGGCGGTATGGTTCCCGTGGTAACCCCCCATGACAGCTGTCTCCCTCTACAGAGTGTCCAGACATCATTATGGTCTGGAAGAGTCTCTCACCACACACACACACACACACACACACACACAGACACACACACACACACACACACACATACACACACACACACACACCCACACACACACTGTGTCACAGTCTCTTCCACTAGTACCGCTCCTTGTCACTCTTGTCTGTCCCTGTTTGTTGTTGTCTCAGTGTTTCATGTGCGGGGGAGTGGCCTACGCATTCCAGCGCAGTTCCCCGATCCAGCTACGTTAATCACCCGCATCTGACAGTCATCTGCAGTCAAGATCCCCAGTATTTCTACCCCGGCCTTCCAACCATTCTCTGCCAGATCGTCGTTTGTACCTGTTGAGTAGCTTCCTGACTTTTTCTGCCTAAATTCCTAATTCCTAGTTAATCGTGTCCTAGTCTACGTATTCCTCTGTCTTTCTACCAGTCATCACTGTCACTACAATACCTCAGCCCTGCTCCACTGCCAGACTAACCCTCATCACCGAATCGTTGGATGTGGCTGTCGGCTCGTTGGATTCAGGATTAATAGCCCCAACGGGTGCAACAACCAGCACCAATAGTGAATCACCGTGGACTAATAAACTGTTCAACTGTTCCCACTCTTGTCTGTAGTCATTTGTGCCGTGCGTTTGGGTCCACCCCGTCTTGAGCTGTAACAGTACGATCTGGCCAAAACATGGACCCAGCCGACACAGATGACACAGCCAGTTCCCTGACCACTCGCGTAGCGAGTTTAACCTTGGAGATACACCGCCAGGGTACCCTCAGGGAAGAACATTCCCGTAACCGGAGGGAGGACTCCTCGAGCCTAAGCCGGTTTGCCACTGCCTTGTCGTCCCTCGAATCCCGGGTGGCACTTTTGACTCCTCCCTCTGGTTCGTTCGCTGGTTCCCCCCTTACGGTTCCTATCGTTCGCCGGGAGCCCTACGTCTTCCAACTCCGGCACCATATAAAGGCGACCCAGGGGCTTGTCATGGCTTCCTCCTCCAGGTGGGAGGGGTTTTTCAGCAACAGCCGCTCACCAACGCCACCGAAACCTCCCGCATCACCTACCTCATCGCCTGCCTTCGGGGGGAAGCGCTTACCTGGGCTTCGGCAGAGATGGACCGTGGGGGTTCCGAGGCCTCTAACTACCTGGCGTTTACGAAGGCGATACGGCGGACTTTCGACCATCCAGTTCGGGGACGAGAGGCCGCTCAGCGTCTTCTGGATCTACGCCAGGGGGGCCACAGCGTGGCGGAGCATATGGTCGATTTCTGGATCTACGCGGCACTGAGTGGTTGGCGCGAGGACGTATTGAGGGACGTTTGTCAGCGATCTCTGGCCGATCACCTACGGGACGAGATCGTGTTGCGGGACGAGCCATCCGATTTAGAGGCACTCATAACTCTTGCTATGCAACTAGACAATCGTACCTCCCGTACCTTGCTCAAGGCCACACTATCGTGGCAGAACCGCTCATTACACCTCTCCGCCCTTGTCGATTCCGGAGCAGACGAGAGTTTTTTGGACCGGGAGGTGGCACGCCAGCTGGGAATAGACTTCATTCCACTCGACTTGTCAATGGAGGTGAATCTCAGTGCTCTCGGAATGCACCTGGCCAGGATAGAGCATAAGACCGCTCCCTTGTGCCTACTGCTTTCCGGGAACCATCAGGAGAGAATTTCGTTTCACCTCACCCCAGACTCCTTTGCTACTGGGTCAACCCTGGCTTCGTCTTCATAATACGTCATACGTCTTTCAGTTTAGAGTGGACCTCCGGTAAGATCTCTGGTGTACCCATTGCTTATTGAACTATCTACGTTCCGCCTCTGCATCTGCGGTGTCCGCTCCACAGCCCGTTCCGGAATCCCCGGACCTCACGTTGGTTCCCCAGGATTATCATGATTTGGGTCCTGTATTCAGTAAACAACACGCAGTATCTCTGCCACCACATCGCCCGTACGATTGTGCTATTGACTTACTTCCTGGTTCCTCTCTCCCTAGCAGCCGCCTGTTTAACCTCTTGCGTCCTGAACGAGAGGCCATGGAGCTATATATCCGGGACTCTCTTGCTGCGGGGCTTATTCGTCCCTCATCCGCACCGGTAGGGGCAGGTTTTTTTTTCATTGCAAAGAAGGACAAGACCCTTCATCCCTGCATTGACTATAGGGGTCTCAACGACATTACGATAAGGAACAAATACTCGTTGCCCCTCATGGACTCAGCCTTTGTTTCTCTACGGGGTGCTACCGTGTTCACTAAATTTGACCTCCGTAACGCCTACCATTTGGTTCGCATTCGCAAAGGGGATGAGTGGAAGACGGGCTTCACTACTCCGTTAGGTCACTTTGAGTACCTGGTCATGCTTTTTGGACTTACCAATGCCCCTGCAGTATTTCAGGCCCTGGTCAATGACATTTTAAGAGACATGCTCCATCAGTTTGCTTTTGTGTACATTGATAACATTCAGATTTTCTCTCAGTCCCTCGCAGAACACAAGCTGCATGTCCGTCAGGTCTTGCAGCGTCTCTTGGAGAATCGGCTGTTTGTCAAGGCGGAGCAATGCGAATTCCATGTGCCATCGGGGGCCTTCCTGGGATTCATCATCGGCCAAGGGAGGCTAGAGATGGATCCAGGGAAGGTAACAGCTGTCACAGATTGGCCGGCTCCGACCAATCGTAAGCAGCTCCAACATTTCCTGGGATTTGCCAATTTCTATAGAAGGTTCATCAGGAACTACAGCCACATCGCCGCACCTCTCACAGCGCTCACCTCCGTCAAGGTGGCATTCAGATGGACCCCAGAGGCCACAGCGGCCTTCGGGGCGTTGAAGCACTGCTTTGTTTCAGCCCCGGTTCTCACGCAGCCCGAAGCCATCTGCAGTTCGTGGTCGAGGTTGACGCATCGGACACCGGGGTCGGAGCAGTTTTGTCCCAGCGCTCAGCCATGGACGGTAAGCTTCACCCTTGTGCCTTCCTCTCTCGAGGACTAACTCCCCCAGAGCGGAACTATGATGTGGGAGACTGGCAGCTCCTCGCCGTCAAGCCCGCAGTGGAGGAGTGGCGTCACTGGCTGGAGGGAGCGGAGCTGGAGGGGGAGGAACTTAAGTTACATCCAATCCGCAAAGCGTCTCAACTCTCGCCAGGCCAGGTGGCCGTTATTTTTTGGTTGTTTTAAGTTCTCCCTTTCTTATCGCCCAGGTTCCCGCAACACCAAGCCGGACGCCTTGTCCCGGTTGCACTCCGTGGACGAGGGGTACTCCGAGTTGGACTCCATCCTACTGCCCTCCTGCGTAGTGGCCACGTTGGTATGGAGGATCGAGTCCTTGGTGACCCAGGCCCAGGCTCACCAGGCCGATCCGGGTACTGGCCCTCCCAGTCGGTTGTTCGTCCCGGATGCAGTTCGTTCGGACGTTCTGCAGTGGGGTCATTTGTCGAGGCTGGCTTGTCATCACCCGCACCCTGGCTTTCCTGCGCGTTCTGGTGGCCTACCACGGACCGGGACACCTGGGTTTTCGTCGCCACATGCGCCACCTGTGCACGCAGCAAGACGACAAACCAACAAACCTCGGTCTGCACTGCTTCGCCCGCTGCCTATCCCCAGTCATCCGTGGTCCAACATCGCTCTTCATTTCGTTACCGGTCTCCCCCCATCCAGAGGTTACACCACCATACTCACCATTATAGATCGGTGTTTGAAGGCGGGCCAATTCTTCGGACTGCCCGGACTTCCCTCTGCGAGAGAGACCGCAGAGCTCATGGTAACCCAGGTTTTCCGCATACACGGCATGCCCACTGACATCGTCTCTGACTGGGGTCCCCAGTTCATCTCCCAGGTGTGGCGAGCTTTCTGTTTGGCGTTGGGAACCACGGTCAGTCTCTCTTCTGGTTATCACCCACAGACCAATGGCCAGGCGGAGCGAGCAAACCAGGAATTGGAAGGCATGTTGCGCTCACAGCCGCCAACCCCGCCTCATGGAGCCTTCATCTTCCCTGGGTAGAGTACGCTCACAACACACACCGAAATGACACTACCGGAATGTCCCCCTTTCTCTGCTCTTTGGGCTACCAGCCCCCGCTGTTCCCCTTGCAGGAGGCAGAGATTGCTGTTCCCTCTGTTCGTGCCTATATCCTACGCTGCCAACGCACATGGAACAAGGCTCGGGCTACGCTGCTTCGGGCGTCCACCCGCTCCCAGCGACAGGCCAACCTCCACCATACACCAGTGCCCCAGCACGCTCCCGGCCAGAAGGTCTGGCTTTCAACAAAGGAACTTCCGTTGAAGGTAGCCTCTCGGAAGCTCGCCCCCCGGTTTGTTGGCCCTTTTGAGATCGAGGCCATCATTAATCCTTGTGTTGTGAGTCTCCGGCTCCCTCCCTCTCATCCCACCTTTCATGTCTCATTGCTGAAACCTGTCTCCTGTCCTCTGGCGGTCGCTACGCCTGCCCCACCTCCACCGCGCATCATTGACAATCACCCGGTGGTTGCTGGATGTCCGTCCTAGGGGGCACGGTTTCCAGTACCTGGTGGACTGGGAGGGTTATGGACCAGAACACCGGCAATGGGTGTCGCGGAGTATGATCATGGACGATACTAATTAATTAATTTCAGACTTCCACCGAGCTCATCCTACTGCCAGACGTCCTCCAGGTGGCGTCCGTAGAGGGGGGGTACTGTCACGGTCTCTTCCACCAGATCCTAACTTCCACTAGTACCGCTCCTTGTCAGTCTTGTCTGTCCCTGTTTGTTGTTGTCTCAGTGTTTCATGTGCGGGGGTGTGGCCTGCGCATTCCAGCACAGTTCCCCGATCCAGCTACGTTAATCACCCGCACCTGTCATCATCTGCAATCAAGATCACCAGCATTTCTACCCCGGCCTTCCAACCATTCTCCGCCAGATCGTCGTTTGTACCTAAATTCCTAGTGTTCTAGTTAATCGTGTCCTAGTCTACGTATTCCTAAATTCCTCTGTCTTTCTACCAGTCATCACTGTCACTACAATACCTCAACCCTGCTCCACTGCCAGACTAACCCTCATCACCGAATGGTCGGATGTGGCTGTCAGCTCGGCTGCCATCCGACTCATCCACACCACCTGGTCGTTGGATTCAGGATTAGCCCCAACGGGTGCAACCACCAGCAGCAATCGTGAATCACCGTGGACTAATAAACTGTTCAACTGTTCCCACTCTTGTTTGTAGTCATTTGTGCCGTGCATTTGGGTCCACCCCGTCTTGAGCCGTAACACACTGCTCCAGTGGGTCCACCCGTCACCGCAGTGTGACTCTAACCCTACTGCCCAACCAGAGAAGCTGAGGGAGAAGAGGAGAGGAGAGGAGAGGAGAGGAGAGGAGAGGAGAGGAGAGAGGAGAGGAGAGGAAATGACGAAAGAGGAGAGGGGAGAGGAGGAGAGAGGAGAGGAAAGGAGGAGAGAGGAGAGGAGGAGAGAGGAGAGAGGAGAGAGGACTAAGGTCCTAAATTTTGACCTACACTGCAGTCATTATCAAGGAGGGAGAGAAGGTCAAACTAGGAGGAGAAGGATATAACGAGGAGGAGGAGGAGGTTATAATGAGGAGGAGGAGGAGTTTATAAGGAGGAGGTTCTCATGGTAGAGAGAGGAGGTGATGTGTGAGGGGTTGATGAGAGGCCGTCTCCTACCTGCTGCAGCACCGGGTCCTGGTGAGCTGCCTTCTGTTCAGGCGTTCGTCCGGACCCCCCCCTCTCACTGCTGGACCCCCTCTTCTCTGGACCCCCCCCCTCACTGCTGGACCACCTCCTCTCTGGGCCCCCTCCTCTCTGCTGGAGCCCCCCCTCTCTGGACCTGCCCCGCCCACCACTAACCCACAGGCCACCGCCCACAGCCCCGCCTCCGTCTTACCTTCGCTGATGGCGTTGTTGTCCTCGGCAACGGCCGAGTCCTGCCGCCTCTGGGGCTGGACCGACTCACCCTCCCGCTGGGCTCCTGGGCGAGAGACACCGCGTCATACAGGGAGAGAGAGAGAGAGACCATGAAACCATATTAACAAGACCCAAGACCCACCTTGGTTTAGTCTACACAGGACTTTTACTTTGGTAGCCCACCTTGGTTTAGTGCAGACAGGACTTTTACTTTGATAGCCCACCTTGGTGCTCCCCCAGCAGTGGTCGGCTCCTCTCTGTTCCTCGCACGGCGCTGATCTTAAACTGGAACTCGTGGGACACGTCCACCTCCTCCAGGAGCAGCCTGGGCTCCTCCACTGACACCTCCTTCTCCTCCCCACCTGGACAGGAGGAGCAGACAGCAGGGGTCAGGTGTCAGGAGTCAGGGGAGGGCGGGGCTGAACATCCTAATGAAAACCCGAAAACCAGACCCCGCCCCAGCTCTCTGGGCCCACCCCAGCTCCTGGTCCGACCGTTCCACATTCCTCCCACTTGTGATGTTACAGGTGAGTTAACAAGCAGACAGGTGAGTTAGAGGAGCTCCATCTAACGACAGACAGGTGGACTAACGAGCAGACAGGTGAGTCAGAGGAGCTCCACCTATTGAGCAGACAGTTGAGTTAACGAGCAGACAGGTGAGTTATAGAAGCTTCACCTCCTCAAGGTTTCGCTCTCTGGGTTTGTTTTTCTCGTCCTTCAAAGCACAAGGGTCTAGGGGGCGTGGCCTCAGGGGGCGTGTCATCATGTGAATCCTTTGAGACTGTGATTAAGGGCTGTGTAAACTTGAATTGGATGGCAATGGTCTGAAATACGCGCCTCAGTAAATACTGTGTTTACCGAAGACTTTGGTCTGTCCCAGAAGGCATCTCATAAAGGGACTATGTTTTGTAAAATGATTCAGGTTTCACATTCATATGACCTGGATGGCACTTAGAGTGTAAATTACAGATGCTGTTAAAGCATCTTTCCCTCTCTCTCTCTCTCTCTCTCTCTCTCTCTCTCTCTCTCTCTCTCTCTCTCTCTCTCTCTCTCTCTCCTGTAATAAAACAAGGCCTTACGTGTCCTCTCTGTCCTATGAGTTACTTCATGGGCAGCAGCTAGTAAACCAATCATGCAAACCTAGCATCGTAGCTCTAGCTTCAGAACTCTAGTATCGTAGCTCTAGCGTCGTAGCTCTAGCGCCGTAGCTCTAGCGCCGTAGCTCTAGCGCCGTAGCTCTAGCGCCGTAGATCTAGCGTCGTAGCTCTAGTGTCGAAGACGACATTCCATTCCCAGTAAACCGATTGACTCCTCTCGGCGCAATAACACTTTGTCACGCCGTAATTACACTTCTTACGCCTAACCACCGAACCACGCGGCGGCCATTTCCTCCAGCGGCCGTAAAGCTGTCCCCCCGGCTGCGCTTTATGATGACAGAGTACCTTCAGGTCCACACCGAAGGGACCTGCTGTATCGCCACGGTTACAGGCCTGCCAACCAGACCTCCAGCGGTCCACAGCTACAGCTAAATGCTAAGCTAAGCTAACCAGAGATAATTAAACATCATAACGCTCCTTATTATGAAATGCTCTGCTAGGAGGAGGAGGGGGAGGAGGAGGAGGGAGAGGGAGTAGGAGGCAGGAGAGCAATGTGGACCTGTCTAAGTCCTCACAGGTCTAGCTGTGGGGGTCTCACCTGGGGGGGAGCTGTAGACCACCTTGTAGCCGTCACAGTCTCCCTTGGGTTCCTTCCAGGAGAGCAGCAGGCTGTTGGGCCCAGACACTTTGACCCGGAGACGCCGTGGCGATGAAACTAGAGGAGGATCAGAGTCAGGAGGCTGAGCCGCAGCACGGGGAGGTTAGAGACACTGGGTCACATTCACCCATCCATGCACACATTCACACCCCGACGGCGTTCTCAACCATGCAGGGCGACAGCCAGCTCGTCAGGAGCAGTCAGGTGAGGGGTCTCGCTCAGGGATACCTCCACACTCCGCTGGGAGGAGCCGAGGAACGAACCAGCAGCCTTCCGGTGACCAGCCCACCTGCTCTGCCTCCTGAGCCTCATGCCGAGACTCTAATGCTGGAGGAGGTGGAGGAGGTGGAGCAGGTGGAGGAGGTGGAGGAGCATGCAGACCTCCAGCCCGTACAGGAACATGCTGATGGGATCACAGCCCCTAGGTGGGAGCACTGATGGTATCATCAGGTTTCACGACCACAGGGACTGGAAGGCTTTGAACACACCCCTCTGATGTTGGCGGCTTCCAGGGTGGGGAGTGTGTCTGGGTGTGTGTGTGTGTGTATGTGTGCATGTGTGTGTCTGCGTGTGTGTGTGGTTTATAAATGGTTTGGCTTCTGATAGCATTTAGCTAACTGTCCAACACGCAGCATACGCTAAACCACAGGGGTTGCGCTAGCTCATGCTGCTAGCATACACTGCTAGCATGCGCTGCTAGCATACTCTGCTAGCATACGTTGCTAGCATACGCTGCTGTTGAACTGTTATCATCGCCTCCATTCTCCATGCACAACAATTCAGTTCACATTGATCTCAACATGGGATTACGTGTGTGTGTGTTTTTCTGTCTGTGTGTGTGTTAGTGTATCAGACTCCCAGGCGCTCTTTATCTTCTTGTTCATCTTGCTCTTCCTCCCTCTCTCTCTCTCCCCCTCTCTCCAAGTGGAGAGGGTGGGGAGAGAGAGAGAGAGAGAGACAGAGAGAGTGAGAGAGCGAGAGAGAGAGAGAGAGAGAGAGAGAGAGAGAGAGAGAGAGACACACAGCGAGCCAGAGAGAGAGACAGACAGACAAACAGACACAGAGAGAGACAGAGAGAGCGAGACAGACAGAGAGACAAACAGCGAGACAGAAAGAGAGAGAGAGAGCGGGAGAGAGAGAGAGAGAGATGCAGCTCTTCGTTATAATTTTCCCTTTTCTTTTTTCTCTCCCAGTGTTCAAACTGTTGATCCCTGACCCCTGACCCCTGACCACATGATGCGGCCGTGGTGATGAAGGGATGAACTCATGCACTGACCTCATGTTTACACCACTGGGTCAAACATGGCCGCCGAGGGGGCGGGGCTTACCCACAGGCCCATCCCCCTCTCTGACATGCAGGCTGGACTTAGCACACGCCCCCTTGAGCACATGACCAATCAGAGGAGTGAATACTGACCCTGGGGGGCGGTGGGGGACAGTCCGCCTCCTCTTCAACGGGCCGCTCCGAACGCCGGGACGCTACGAGCTACATGCTAACCTCTACACGCTAGGCACAGCACGACACGTCCATGCTACGAGCTACATGCTAACCTCTACACGTTACTCACGTCAACGCTACAAGCTACATGCTAACCTATACACGCTACGCACCAAATACACGCTACAAGCTATGTACTACCCACTACATGCTATATGCTACATACAACACACGAAGCCCCAAAGCACCCTGGGTACTGGGGGCCATTTTGGGAGCAGAGGAGGATAATAAGTATAGTAAGGGGCTGTTTCCCAATGTGAAGGCTGCAGCCTTGCTAGAATGCTTCCTTGCGAGTCGCGTCCTATGAAAATGAGGCTGAGCGCTGGCTAGAGTGTTGCGTTTTAATTGTTTAAATTGTTTTTGGACCAGTAGTTTGTTTAAACACCAGCTATGTCCATATTAAACAAATCAATCCATGCTAAATACAGCCTATCGTTACGTTGCAAAAACGTTTGAAAAAAAATCACACAGGTCTACATGATTTATCTATAGGAAAAGCAATACGTCACGAAATATTTCTGAAAACGTTCAAAACACTTGAAGCAATGTTTTAAATACCCCACGCAGTATGTGAACGCAAAGGATTCTGGGGATTTTGGCTTGTTTGAGGATGCATCGATGCATCCTTGAAAAATCTCGGAATTCTCAAAAACAAAGGACCTGAAAAGGGCGCAAATTTCCGAGTGTTCTCAACATTGGAACAGTGCTTATCGGCGTTCTATGACGTGACGTCCTTAAAAGGGCGGCCGTTGAAGATGCTTCCTTCACATTGGGAAACAGCCAGAGTATAGTAACATTATAGTTAGTATAGTAAGAGTATAATAAGTATGTAAGAGTATAGTAAGTATGTAAGAGTATAGTAACATTATAGTAAGTATAGTAAGAGTATAATAAGTATAATTAGGTTATAACCTTCCTATACTTATTATAACCTTACTATATTTATTATAACCTAATTATA
>JAOPUD010029258.1:0-10780 GCA_027122715.1 Trisopterus minutus
CTCTTAACACACCACACACTACAAGAGAATCTTATAAAATAATCTTAAGAGCTTAAGATAATCGGGCGATGTCTGTCTGTGGTCGGAAGGGGGAAAATCGGGGCAAAATCAGCCCGATTATCTTTATGTGTGTGCCAGGCATTAGTTGATTCACAAGTCACAACACTACAACTAAACGGATCTCACTCTGCATGAGTCGCGCTGGACGACGGTCGGGCTGCAGAGCGGCGCAGGTACAGAGGAGAAGGAGTGGGTGAGAAGAGGATGATACCATTTGCGAAGCGGGGATGTTTTCATTTTCTTCCTTACCATACATTTTAAAACACAAACTACAGAGTATGTTTTGGACATTATTTAACTTTTAGGGGTTCAGCACCCCTAAAAATGGGCTAGCCTCGCCCCTGCGTTACACAACTAAAGCACACACAAACATTCAACCACACTAACACTTAGGGTAAGCGATTATCAGAAGGAACCTGTCGCATCTAGTAGCTACAAAGCTATACACACTGCAAGAAGAGATGTGTTAAAAATGACACATGTTGTGCAGAATTTTAACACATGTCGTGAGTGTGCTCAGGGACAACACATGTTGTGTCAAAATTAACACAATAAATGTGTGAGCATTTTAACACACAAATTGTGTCAGGTAATTTAACACACAAAATTTGTGATTTCAACACACGTTTTACACACAAAATGTGTCATTTGAACACATAAAATGTTGATTATGTGTAAATTAAAATGTCCAGAAACTACTACATAATGTGTTAATATTGCAATTTAATGTGTTAACTATGAGGCATTTGTAATTCTAAATATTAAAGGGACAG
The DNA here is from genome assembly GCA_027122715.1 of Trisopterus minutus. NCBI lineage: Eukaryota > Metazoa > Chordata > Actinopteri > Gadiformes > Gadidae > Trisopterus > Trisopterus minutus. The sequence continues at coordinate 834 of JAOPUD010029258.1, forward strand.
ACCATATAAAAATGTTAGACATTTAATCAATCAAAGGTTGACAGAATCCTACATCAACTCATCAGTGGCAACAGGCATGACATAGAAAACATTAACAATAACTACAACAATCATACACAGTTGTAATAGACCTGCTATAATTATCATTACATGTAGTTGCAGCCCTACATCAACTCAGCAGGCAAAAACACTGGACAAGCAACATACTCTCCCTTGGGACATTTTGCAACTTTAAAATATTATTAACCTTTTGTTTGATTAACCATGTATTGTATCAACTTGCTCCTTTTTAATTTATTTTTCTATCATGTTATATCATATGTATGCATGTAAAACCTAAATAAAGTATTTGTAAAAAGCAACAGGCATGACATAGAAAACATTAACAATAACTAACAACCATACAGTTTTAATAGACCTGCTAGAATTATCATTAGTTGCAGCCCTAACATAACAGGATCCTATTACTCATCATTGCATTCTTGAGAAGCTAGACAATCTTATACCTTGGGTTTAAGTATAGTTCATCTGTGGAGAAACCTGACATTATGTCCAAAGGCCTGACATCTGTGGCATCAGTCAGGTTGATCATTTCATATTCTTTAGTTTTTTGTACCGCATAAGCATACAAATGCTCATCAAAGAACTTCACTGTAAGAATTCTTACAAACATCAGAATGGATACATTGTCAGCCTGTGGTATAATATGAATTATTTCACCAAACGAAGGCTCTCCATTGTTGTCAACTTTAAGTGGCAATACACAGCCGGTTCTGTAAGCTTGGCCAACTGAGTGTTTTAGAAATATTTTTGAAGTTTCCAACCACATGGGCATGTCTTTTTAATGGAATATGCTTGGCCTCGAATCTCATACACCACAGCTGAGAAAGAGGTCCAAACGTTACCATCATCCTGGGATAATGCACCATAAAGTGGTGTTTCGGAATCAAATTTCGAAGATAGAGCTTCTTGAATAATGAGTGGTGGTCTATAATGAGTTGTTTCAGGAATACAGCAAGCCCATGTGTCACAATGGGTGCAAAGACAATGCTGCATATTTCTCTCAGCAAAATGAATAAATGCCAATGTTTACTTCTTGTGTCAATGAGATCACCAACTAAAAAAGGTAACACCTGCAAAAGGCACCACATTTGTGATGCAGTCTGTTTTACTGCATTGTCAGAGGTTCTCAGATTGAGAATAACACGGTTTATTTTTCTCATTTCCATACCCATAGTCAAAACTGGAAATTCTTTGATTCAACAGTTCTAGGGTGAAAAGCTTTTCTTCATAAATGAAGTGTTGTAACACTAGTCTCACTTCCAAAGGGGCTACACCCTCAAGTATACCATGCATTATGTCAACACATGTGTTCTCAGTAACATGAAAATACTGCAGTTTATTTAAACAAGAGTCCTCTTTAACTCCAGTTGAGCTTGGATCATTACATCTGACATGCTGCTGATAATTTTCTTTTGTGCGCCTCTCAACATCATCTTCATCGAAAACAGACTGAGCAACTGTTTTGTCAACCATGCAAAAGTGACAATACTTGTTTGCTGAAAAGCTCTCTAGATATCCACATAGGGAATGGATAGCTAAGTTATCTGCAGTCAAGACACAGATTGTTCCATACAGTTGATGGTTTTGTCCTTGCATCTCCACCTGTATACCAGAACTTTCAAGGAGTCTGATGTCCTCTAGCAGTGGTTCCAAAATTTTACCAAACCCATATACCTCTCGGTCCATGGAATTGAAAAGAAGACACAAGTGAATATTTGAAAGTGATGAATTATACTGCGGTGGCAGATTCTTCAAAGCAAAATACACGGCCCCCATTTTGTGAATTTTTGTTTTAGAGCCTAAAGGGTTTGTTGTTTCTAAGTCGTCAAAATACAACTGTATTTGGAGGGCTTGAGGAAATGTTTTAAACAGCGGATGAGATAAAAACTGAGAGCCATCACAGTAGTTGTGCATTTTGCCTACAGTATCTTTCTTACCCTGTAGGTAAACCTTTTGCATCTGGTCATTACTGAATAAAAATGTAACTGTTTCAATTACTGACACATACTGGCATGTGTCTGCTGCCAACACTTGTTTTACTTGTCCACATTTTCTTCCAGTGTCTGCCCTATGACCAAGAAATATTTCTTTTGGCTTCACAAGACCAAATTTCTCAGAAAAGTATTTCTTCATTTTGAAAGGTGTGTCTACATCTTTAAACACAGTTTTAGCATTTTCAAATTTGCTCATTAATGACTGGACAGACTCACTGTCAAGTGGTACTTGCAGATTATTCAACAATGTAGTTGTTGAATGTTGCAAACTTTCTACAGTCCTTTCTAGCATCTCTTGTGTACAACTAACACTTTTTGTTACATCCATTAAAGTCGTATTTGATGAAGAATACATTTTTGCCAGAAAAGAAGCAACACAGTCACTAGGAATGGCAGTTTTACATGGAATAAAGTCTGGTGAGTCCTCAATATTAGATGGCCCTGCCTCAGATGTATCTGCTGGACTTTGGTCATTAGCTTGGAAAGACACATTATCCAAGAATGTTGGTGTGGACTGGTGGTCTCTATGAAGATGTTTGGAAAATGAATTGAAGTTGTGGTACATCCTTGGGCAACCATCTTGGCTGCAGATGATAGTCAAGTCCTGTCCATCTGATAAGGCATGTATTTCACGTAAATGCCAAATTAGTGTCTTTACTTCTGTAGATATTGACTGACTACACCTTGGACATATGTACATTCTCTCGTGAGCTACTCAGCAGCCTGAAGCTTAGAGATAAGCTCTAGTACCTTGGATCTCCTCTTGGTTGAGATGGTCACGTCATAGATGTATTCAAAGAAGGTGAACACAGAGCTGAGTTGTGGTGGATAGGACAAGTTGCAGACCCAGTACAGCTTAAATAGCTTGTCTACGGCACATGTCAGGCCTTCATCTACAGGAATGGTCACTCCATCATTCCACGCGATGATGACGTACTGGTGTGCTGTGCTCCTCAAATTGCCGATGCAGATCAGCTGTGGTTGGGTCCTTGATGCTGTCTTGGGGTCGCTGGAGAGGGATGCAATGCTGGTTCCAAGCTTAAGAGATGAGGAAAAAATAGATACATTTAACGATTTCAAAAAGCACCATCAGAAATAAATTTAAGTCTAAATTGGCATGCTATACTGCATTAAGTAAAAAGTGTAAGACATTATAAATAACAGAGGGAAGATAAATTGCTAAACATACTAAACATACAGAAGAGATACAAATAATTATAGGTGTGGTGTGATATAAAATTATGCAAAACAAGATGTACTATGGTAAAACAGCAGACTGTAATTGACAACAACACAGTAATCAAACCGATAATTGCTGACCTCTGGAGAAGAAGTGTGGACAAATTTCAAAGTGTTCCCTGACACATACTGGCCTTATGAAGTGATAGCACTTTATGAATCCTTTGCACTTAGGCACTGGTTGCACTTTACTTGCTTGATATACTGTATTTGTAATTTTGTATTGTGAAATTCATAAACCATCTTTAAAAACCTAAAAGGTGCTCAGTCTTACAAAACATACCGGTACAAAATCCAGTAGGAATGATATTGCAGATTTCACACTGCAGCGACTCCCAGGTATTGGTGGCAGAAGATGTGTGAGGACAACCAGCATCGTGTAGCACTTCTCATCTGAAAATGAAATGAAAACAGAAAATTAGATATCCACAGAACTAGATACCTACCGCTTTGTCTAGCTAGCCACAAACTAATGCAAAGTCAATGGACCACATTTCAGTATCTACAAGCCCTGACATAAATGCTGAAAATTACTCCTCGTGTTCCCAAAATAGTTTCCGGCACTGATTTCAGGACTTACTACAGCTGTGGATATTTCATATGTAAAACAGCATGGATTGGGCTACTGAGAAAGTACTACACTGATCAAAAACATCACTGCTAAATAGGAAACAGGACGAGGGTTCCTACATTCTATTCACATACATGCCATATTATTATCATCATCATAATTGATCATGTAAATAAAGAAAATAAATGCATGCACACACACACACATACCATCTGTTTGGTCTTCCATCCCCTTCGTAAGAGATGCAACATCACCTCTTTCCATGGCAGCCACAGCTTTTAGCTTTGGAATGATGCTGGCTTCCCATCGTCTGATGAACAGGTCAGTCTTTCCGTCCGTCATTTTGCCGAACTCGATATCCAACTTACATAAAGAGACATTTTCAGAATATATTCTAAATCAACCGTGTTATTAACAATATAACATTTAAATATTTAAAATATAAAATATGTAAAATATAAATTAAATTATGAATAATGACTGAGCTGCAATATGACACCTACCAGACTCGGCATATCCAAGAAGCGTGGGTATTCGCTGAAGATTTCAGCCATTGTGGGAGTCTCCTTTGATATCCATGACCTACGCCTGGTGTACGTCTTCTCCATTGCTGATTTGATTGAAGGAATGTTCTCTGAAGAGGGCCTTAGCCGTTTCATGAGTGTGATCCACTCACTGGTCACACTGCTGTCACCCTGTTCCTGTTCTGACCCTGGTCTGTTGTCCCAGGTTATCATACGCTTTGTGTAGCGGCGCTGACCATCTTCCAGCTTTCGGCGGATGTTACGCAGTCTCATTTCCAAGAATCCAGAATGGGATGATGGATCATAAAAATGCTCCTGAAATGACAACAAAAATTATTTTTTTTAGAATACTGAATAGTGTACAGTAAGTGTTGAAAATACACAATGAGATAAAAAACAACAACTTGACTGTTATTTAGGCCATATAAATCATTAGATCATGTTACTTACAAATCCATCTCCTTTTCCATCAATCTGAACCTTCAAGGATGGGAAAGTGTTGATGATACTCTTTGCGAGAGCAAGCTTTTCATCATTTGGTGGGTAACTGGGGGGACAGAGAAGAGCAAAATCCAAAACTGCCATCTGTCAGGGCAATGACTATTAAGTACAATTCAAAGTCGTTCAATATTTTTTGAGCTTATATACTTACTATCCATGCTTCTCCACCAAGTGACTGATGCATATTTTGACAAGGAGCCTCCTTGACTCAATTTTCGGTGTTCCTCTTATCTTGTGTTCTTCAAGTATCTCTGGTGCTTTGCTTTGAAGTAGAGACTGCAGGCCTCGCTGTTCACTTGGCACTGGAACATGCTACAATAATGGAGAGACATGATGGAGGTGAATTTAACCTTTAAAATACTATTACGTATAGTATAGAGCCATGGGGTGGGTGATACGCCCAGGATTGCCTGTTGCCGACATTATGATTCTCTTACCATCCCAGATTTTGCCATACTGATGTTAGATAAATGCATTCCTCCAGTACTAGTGATGTGTACATGTGACTGCAAATTTCAGATTTCAGGTTATATTGCCCACCCCTAAAAAGAGACCTGGAATATATTCACATGAACAATGAACACAAATACCTGAATCTGATGGGCCTCGCCAGCATTTGTTTGGGATAGTGCTTCTGTGCTTGACATGAAGACCTGAAATCTATCAAAGTTCTTGATTGCTGTGTTTCTGTCAACATCAACAAATTCTTGGAAATCAGTGTGATATTTCAGAACTCTGTCAAATGCAAAACCTAGTTGCTCTGATGTGGTTTGAGTTATAAGCTGTTCAAGAGTGTGAACAGTATAAATCTTCCTTGAACACTCTTTTGCATCAACCAGCTCCACAAAATCCACACAGCCTTTAACCCCTTGCTCTGACACACACACACACACACACACACACACGCACGCACGCACGCACGCACGCACTTAAGGAAGCAGGTTAGAGTCCGTGTTTAGCAGTCGGGGACTTTCGAGCTCAAAGCACTGTTACCGTGACACACATCTATTTCTAGTGGGGCGAGCAACCCCCAACTCTGCTGCACTTAACGTTAGCTTCATCTCAGCTCCCTCAAAACTCCGCTCAGAAACGTCTACGCCCCCCACCGCCACTACTTTTCTTTTTAATTACGTCAACAAAATAAATTAATTACAGAACATTAATACACATACATATCAGACAAACATAGCCCCCCCCCCCCCCTACCACACCACACGCACGCACACGCACACTCACTCACTCACTCCTTGAGAGCAGATGAAGCTACGAGCACCGAGTCGGGAGGCTAGTAACGTTAGCCTCGCTAGCTGTCACGGATGCTAACGTTACCTACACTGACAACAAGCGACAAGTGGCCTCACAATATGGCGACTTTCGCCGTCAGCCACCGCGCGGCTAGCGACGTCACGTCACGTCTCCCCTCCCCCGTCCCCTTCACGCCACTCCTCCGTAACGTTACCGTCTCGTTCTCGGTGTAGGTACTTTCCGCCAACTGCTAACGTTAACGACTTCTGTTGACCGGTAGCTTCGAGTTCACAGCAGTTAACTTAGTGTACATTAACATAACCAGGTCCTGGTTCTTCAAAATAAAAGCACCGCGTTACTCTACACCGACGGGGATATTGTCCAATACATTTTGAAAGTAACTTGCACACTGGCAATGGCGCAGTTTTCGGGCTTATTTCCCATCATGTTCAGAGGTTAACGTTAATTTAGCTAATTTAGCTTACCTCTGGCTGGCCTGCTAATATCAATTTACAGCAAAAAAAAACAAAAACCGTTAGCAACGGGAAATGTGTAGCCATCTGACCTGGCGATATACTTTATGCTTTAAACCTTTCTATTTTCCCCGTCAAAAGTCGGCATAGCCTGACCGTTAATGTACCGTATATTGTATTATCATTAAGCTACTGCATGGGAGGTCACCAAGTTTATTGAAGCTAACAGATAGCTATTGTGCTAACTCTAACCAGGAGCAGGTTATAGTCATTACAAACGTTATTTAGCTCCTTAACATATTTTAAAGGTTATTTTCTGCATGTTATCTTGCTAATAAATATGAACACCAAATGAAAAACTTAACTTACAGGTGGCTGCGACTCCGACTCCATCCTCCTCTCCTCCCTCGAACAAGAGTGAAAAGCGCGGTGACAGCGGTCAAATCATGGGTCAAATGCAGAAATTCAAAAGGAGCATGACGTGATCGTACCGTTAAATTTTTTAACTCGATTATTCACATGCAAAAATATTTACTTTTATTTATTTTTATTCGTTTTAAGGCTATTTCATGTACTACTGTAAAAAAAACAAAAGAACATGTTGTTTTAAAAAAAATTAAACAAATTATTTTCCCCCAATCAGATGACACATGTATCGTGTCAATAATAAAATAAAGAATAACACATTATGTGCTAAAATCTACACAACATGTGTCAAAATGATATCAACACAACCATGTGTGTTGTTTTTTGACACATCCCTTTTTGTAGTGTAGGCGAGAGGCTGGGTCCAGCACGTCCAGGTCTTGAAGCAAAGGAGAATCAAGGGGGAAGGCCTTGAGCATCTTCCTTATGGCTTCCACGTAGAAGTCCCTGACTGTCCTAAAAACACAATAGTGACAGGAGAACACAATATATTAACCAGGAATCCCAGAGAAATACAAATTAAGCATGAAGGCGTCATAACTGAAGCTATAACTTACTGATAGATTTTGGTCATTGTGACCGATGGTAGTTCCTCTTTCTCGAGGAATGCTCTGGCCTCAGCTCCAATGAAAAGCTCTTCATTTTTCAGCTGGTGTTCCTGACCGAGTGACACCTCTCTGACTGGGATATTCGCTATGGCTCTGGCTGGGAGAATGTAGCCCAAATACCTCTTCACCAGTCTAGTCATCTCGTTGTGGAGTTTGTGTATCAGCACCCCCTCTCCCTTTTTGTAAAAAATGGGTATCATGGGTAAAAATGTAATGTGAAAAAACTATTTAATGTATATATAATGCTAGGTGTTCAACATTCATCCTACCTACCTGGAAGGCAGTGTTGAACGCAACCAATGGCTTGAGAGCAGCAAAAAGAAAATCAAACTTAATCTCAGGATCATTGAGGTAGCCTGCCAGATCCCTAACTTTAACACTAGTCTCGTCCTCGTAGCTGTTAAAGTAGGCCTGAAGAGCAGGCCACTGATTTAACATTCTCAGTGTGGAGGCTGAGCCATCTTGTTGAACAGTATCTTAATAGCTTCAGTTTGTCTGTGTGGGTGAACTCCACAAACTCCTTGTAGAGTTCATTTCTCTTTGCGCTATACCCGGAAACACAAACAAACAAACAAATATGGACAATAGTAAGAAAAGTTCAAAATGTGATGATGAAATAGCCTAGTAAAGATAAACCATTACATGAAATACTCCAGGTAAAATGACCAAGAATAGGCTGTCAAACTTTTTTTTATTAACTCACCTTTTATCAAAGTGGGAGTATACCCCGACCAACAACTGTTCCACTGGGGCCTTCATGGCCTTGATGCCGCAGCCTGTGGCAAGTTGGGCAAGGTGGCAAACACAGCCCACATCCTGGATGTGAGGCTGCTTTGCTTTCAATTTTGTGATAACTGAATTGTGCCTTCCCTTCATAACATTGCAGTTATCCGAGTTGAAGGCCACCAGGTTATCCCATGTTATTCCTCTGGTTCTGTCATTAGACAAATGCATTTGTTGAAAACATAGGATGAAATTGAACATAGGAGGAAATTGAACTGAGCCTTAAGTGCATTAAACATCATTCCCTTGCTGAACTTTTAACTTTCAGTGACAATAAAGATGAATCTGATGTTATCTACATTATCGGCAATAAACTTACGTTAAAGAGGTTGCCAGCTTCTCAAAAATGCTGTCTGCTGTTCCAACATTGCAGACTGGCAAATCAATAAATTTAGTGACCACCTCAAGACTATCTTCATCATATAGACGAGCCAAAATAACGAGCTCCTTCTCTTTCTGAAGTGTTGTTGATTCATCACACAGCAGACCAAATGGCTGGGTCTGGCAGGTGGCTGTCACCTCATCATTTAGCTCTGGGGCAATGGCACCTAAAAAAAAGAAATAAGTAACAGTGACTTTTAAATACTACTGTTTTGTTTTAATTATGCTGCTGCTTTGGGTCTATCGCTGCACCTGGCCCGTGGGTATTGCTGGGGACATTAGACTTTTCTACGTCAATCTAAATAGACTGAAGGTGGAATATGTGCGCGGGACGAGGGGGCGTGGCAGCGGCTGTTAGTGATCCACCCTGACAACGAGGGCGAGCCGGCCGTCACAAACATGGAAAGAAGGGGGCACGGGACTGTAAAATGTTTTAGGAGCCACTTACTTAACTGCCCAACGCCACTGACTAGGGCCCGTTGTTGTGACTACGTTACGCCACTGAACCAATAAATACAAGAAATACACCACCGTTTTATGGAAATTGTGAGGAAAAAAATGATAACTTACCTTTTAGGAGTTGTGTTGTCTTCGTTCTCCCAGACGAATATTTTTTGTCAATTGCGGAGTCAGGGAACATCGATGCCACAGTTGCTGAATATTCGTCACAAAACGAAAACGGGAGGTTGTTTTTGGCAACCAACATTGCCATTTTCAGCTCAGCCTGGAGCACTTGTTCCTGCTCGTTTTGTCCCTTAGTGATGAAACCCGTTATCGCCTGAGTGCCCTTTTGTGCCCCGGCAGCACGGACATGTTTCAGGGACTTTAAATGTTGACGGACGTCATTTTTACCGCCGTGCCCTATATTAAAATCAACCCGACACGCTTTACAAAAAGCGTGACTATTGTCCAGGTGACTATTTGATATTGAATCATACACTTTGGTCCATTCCGACTTACATATTTTATCTTCTTCGATGGTACACCCACTTCTGCCATTTTTATACGACCATTTACGGAGTTTGCTCCGCCATGTTTTTTTTTTAGCTCTGCGCTCTTGAAAAGTGACCATAGACGTGATCTGATTGGCTACAGCCTGTGCTGTCGTATTTGCTGCAAATGCATTTGATTGGCTGACG
>JAOPUD010029292.1:0-10758 GCA_027122715.1 Trisopterus minutus
ACTACCAGTACAAACCTGCAGTACCTTTGTGTACCACCAGTGGTATACGCACCACCTGCAGTACCCTTGTGTACCACTAGTGGGACGCATACTACCCGCAGTACCCTTGTGTACCACCAGTGGTATACGCACCACCTGCAGTACCCTCGTGTACCACCAGTGGGACGCATACTACCTGCAGTACCCTCGTGTACCACCAGTGGGACGCATACTACCTGCAGTACCCTCGTGTACCACCAGTGGTATACGCACCACGTGCAGTACCCTCGTGTACCACCAGTGGTATATGCACCACATGCAGTACCCTCGTGTACCACTAGTGGGACGCATACTACCAGCAGTACCCTTGTGTACCACCAGTGGTACGTTGGTGGATGCTTTTACTCAAAGCGACTTAGAATAGTGTTGGTGCCTGCATTTGTATAACAGGTAGGGGGAGACAAACCCCTAACCCTGGCACTGTTAATGCCACGCTCTACCAGTTGAGCTCCATGGAACAAGCAGCATATGACATTTAACCAATGATGGCTAACAGTGGTACTGGTACACCCATCCCCCTTTGATGATCATGTAATGATGGACGGGGTTCCTACCTCCGTACACTTTGACCTCACACAACACCATGTACCCTGCTTGATCAGAGGACTTGTAGAAGTTTATGAACCTTCCTTCCATTCCCCAACACTTGACAGTCTGAGTCGAGCAGTCTGGGTCATCGTTGATGATGGCACACCTGAGGAAAACAGAGAGAGAGAGAAGATACAGTCTAGTGAAGGTAGGTATCAGAGACCGGATTCTAGTAGCTGGTGTGTGTGTTCAGGTGTACTTGAGCAGAGGCCTGGTGGTGTTCTCTTATTTTCTAGGAGTATATTATCAAATATTACCAAAGCTATTTAGTCATTTGTAATTTAATCCAAAGACACTTGAAAGCAGGTCGAGGTCTTTAGGGATCAAACCCAGAACATTTTGCTTTGGAGTCAAACAGTATGGAGAGGAAGAAGGCTAAATGATATGGGTGACATTTACTGAGGTTAAAAGGAAGTATAAGTATTATCTTGCCTACATGACTTAATCAGTATGTAAAAAGTAAACGAAGGACCACATTCTGAGGGAAACCCATGTGTCACTCATTACAACTCCTGACAGTCCTCTGAAAGTAGCCCCTTCATTATTCTCATATTTAAATTGTTCCAAGTTGAACTCAGACCGCTAATGTTGTGACTTCTCTACATCTGGGTCAACCCATCTGGACAGGAGGAGACAGAGAGGGCTTCATGAAATGAGTCCCTTCAGCAGTTAGCAGGCCCCAGGTTAACCGCTGAAGAAGTAAATCAATAAGGAGACGAGTGGATTTAAATCAGCGATCATCTCACTACTCTACATCTGATATAATTGAAATGTTCAAGGTTAAAATTCTTAACTGTGTAATTTACTACTATTGAGAATCCGGAAAAGGAGGATAAGAGAATGGTCAGTTAATGGGGAACTGTCTCCTCTCCAGGACCGATGCATAGGGTGTTGTGATTAACCAATGCATGTAGGAGGAATCCACACATTTGTGAATATAACCTCAAGCCTGGTTCCAGATTAGGAGTTTTATGGCAAACCAACTCAGGTTTTTTATTACTTCTCTTCAAGTGATAATAAAGTCTTTATCTTTCAAACATCAACTTTCTCTGCCTTGTGTTTTGTTAATCTACGATAATGTCACCAGTGGTTCACCTTGGATTGTCGTTGCCGTTGTTTGCCAGTGAATTCCCGATGAATATTTCCACACCCGTGAGGTACTCCCTATGGACATTCCTATTAGTGACCTGGATCTCTGACACCCGGTACACACCAGGCAGCTCCAGCCTCCACCATGGTTTGTTCTGTGAATCGGTATGGGTGCAGCTGTTGTGCTCCCACTGAGGGTCGCTGTTCCCATCGATGCCGCGTTCGGCCAGCCCGCCCCAGGCGGTTGTAGACTGCAACGCTGTGCCGCTCAACGCCACGTTAACGAGGGATACAGCTTAATGGAGAGTGAAACCACAGACGCGTTTGTCAAGTTGCATTATAGTGTTGAAATAGTTGCCTGTTTGGATAACTTGGCATCAGCCTCTAAATGGGGCACATAGAAATACCTGAAAAACCAGGTGACTTCCACAGGAGGACCACAACACCTGGTGATGAGAACATGCCAACTGATAAAAGTTACATACAAACTGGATAATGAATTATGAATGATAAATACTTTAGTGCTGTGGGGAAACCTACCAATGAAACTGCAGATGAGACGACTGGACCCCATGGTTCTGGAGGAACAAAATGCTCAGAGAATAGATAATACAGCTTCTAGGTTCACATTCCATATTAACATTCTATTAAAAGTTCTAACTAATTGATCCTTTGGGATGAAGCTTTAAGTAATTGACAGATAACAATATTCTAAGGAGCTCAAAAGTTTGAAGCCTACCATACAGAGCAACACAATAAAATCCTAAACTACTTTTGTCTCTCAGACTTAAAGATGGTACTCACCTGAAGAGTCGGTAGGTCCCTCTGCTGTGAATTAAGTGGCTGCATCGAGGACCAGCACCTGTTAAACTTGGATTTGCATTAAGTAATCCAAAGGCTTTTGTTTGCAAATACTACTGCTCAAGCAGTTACTGTGAGAGTGAGTATAGGGTTCTCCGCAGGAGAGGTAAGGTCACTGTTATGTTCTAATAACATGGTCACACTGTGATACATGGGTTTGCTGTATGTTGCTAAATAGTGGTTACGGTTCCTTTAAGAGACGTGTGATTATTATGGGATGCGACGTGACGGGTTACGCGCGCGCATTGTAAGACAAGCAAGTGTTGATCTACACACGAGACTAAAGTAAAAGGCAGAGTATGTTCTGAAGCAACACGTGTGCGTGTCAGTCTTTCATACACAACATTTGGCGACGAGGATGGCTGGATTTAGCCTTCCCCCACCCGAAGTGTTTCTCGCGGTGCCCGGGGAACCCGCAGTGCCATGGACACGGTGGCTGACAGGTTTTAATGCCTATGTTGATGCGCTCGGATTCTCAGACGACGTGCTTCCCGACAAGCGAAAGACCGCTATCCTCGTCCACTGCCTCGGTACCGAGGGCCAGCGTGTTCTTGGAGCGCTCGGCTCGGCAACAACTTTCGAGGATACAGTCAAGCTGCTGACGGACCATTTCTCTGGGAAACAACGTGTCCTGATACGGCGGTACAGACTCAGGAAGCGCCACCAACGACCCGGCGAGTCCATACAGACTTTTGTAGCTGACCTACGTGAGCTGGCACGAGCCTGCGAGTATGGAGCATTGCATGACCAAATTATCAGAGACCAGCTGATAGAAGGCACGTCATGTGACAAGACACGGGAAAAACTGCTTATGGAACCTGATGATTTGACACTGACTGATGCAATCAAAATAGCGTTGCAAGTGGAATGTGCTCTAGAATGCTCTACTCTGCTGACCGGCCCTGCTCACCACACAGCGTTAGCACAACAGCTGCAGCGCGCAGAAACGTCGCAGTTTTCCCCGTCCACTGATAGCGATGACCACCTGCCTGTGCAACAAATGAATAGACAGCGCCCAACTGTGGGCCCCAGACGCAATTGCGGCAACTGTGGATCCAGTTCTCATGCTACAAGAGCATCACAGTGCCCTGCCCGTGGACAGGTTTGCAGAAACTGTTCTAGATTAAACCACTTTGCTAAAGTCTGTCGTTCAGCTCCAACCAAGGAAGCACAGCAGCACAGGCTTCCCCAGTCCACTTCCGGATACACAGAAATTAGTAATATCCGTTCTACACGAGTATCATTCAAAACTTGCACAGTGCAGCTGGGGGAGGTAAGCGTGCCACTCATCCTGGACACTGTGGCTGCAGCGTCGCTCCTCAATTTGGCCACATACAGGAAATTATTTTCCCGCATGCCACTGGGACCCCCATCCACAAGCTTGCGGGGATATGCAAATTCTGCCATTGAGATTGTGGGCACAATTGACCTGCCTGTCCGCTATGGTACGACGCACCTTCCCTCCTTCCCTTTTCATGTGGCACAGTGGGGAACCAACCTTCTTGGCCTTGATCTCTTCATTGCACTGGGCTTCTCTCTGATGGACAATAGTGGAAGAGCTATAATGCAGGTCTTCCCAACGATGCACCAGCAGTGGCCAGCGCTGTTCGACGGCCTGGGCCGCTTGACAGCATTCACTCATCGGCCCCTGGTTGACCCTGCCGTGACACCAGTTATGCAGCCCCTCAGGCGCCTGCCACTCACCTTCCGGGAGGGCGTCACTGCAGAGCTCACCTCCCTGCTAGAAGAGGGCATCATCGAGCCAATAAATGCAGCACCTTGGATCTCAAACCTGGTGGTCGCACAGAAAAAGTCAGGGGGCCTCCGGGGTCTGTGTGGATCTGCGACAGGTCAACAAAGCTATCATTCCAGACAAATATCCTTTACCTACAGCTGAGGAGCTCACCTCTCTTTTCCATGGATCAACGGTCTTCACAAAGTTGGATTTACGCCAGGGCTACCTGCAAGTTCCCCTTCACCCGGCCAGCCGGGACCTGACAGCATTTGTGACACACGCTGGGGTGTTCAGGTACACACGCATGCCGTTTGGTCTTAGCTCTGCCCCCAGCTGCTTCCAAAAGGTGATGTCTACAATTCTCGCTGGGGTCCCGGGGACAGCAGTTTACCTGGACGACATTGTGGTGCATGGGCCAGACCAAGCCACCCACGATGCCCGCTTACACAGAGTGTTTGTGGCCCTCACCAAACATCAGCTGACACTGAACGGGGAGAAATGTCTCTTCTCAGTACCGACGGTGGACTTTATTGGATTCCGCCTCTCAGCTGATGGCATTGCACCTCTCTCCTCCAACGTTGACGCAATACAACGCATCCCTGAACCAACCTCCATCACACAGGTTGCATCGTTCCTGGGAATGACAGCTTATTATTTGCGTTTCCTGCCCAACTACTCACAAACGACAGCACCCCTCTGCCAGCTCCTGAAGAAGGAGGAGCCGTGGGCTTGGTCACCACAGTGCTCTGAGTCATTTTCCATGCTGAAAAAACAATTAACCTCACCTCCTGTCCTCGCCCATTTCAGCCTCTCAAGCCCAACCTTCATCACCTGCGACGCCTCCACTGCTGCAGTTGGAGCTGTCCTGTCGCAGCTTCATGACGGCACGGAGAGGCCAATCGCCTTCGCATCTCGGGCCCTGACACCCACTGAGCAGCGGTACTCCGTGGGTGAACGTGAAGCATTGGCCTGCGTGTGGGCGTGCGAGAGGTGGCACATGTATGTCTATGGCCGTCATTTCACCATCAGGACGGACCACCAGGCCCTCACAACAGTGCTCTCCACGTCAGGTTCGGGACACAAGCCTCTCCGACTCCATCGCTGGGCGGAACGCCTCCGCCAGTACCACTGTAACCTCATCTTCACGCCGGGCAGGGAAAACGTGGTGGCAGATCTCCTTTCTCGCTCCATCGCAGCCCCAAACCCTTCTGTACCATCACACGATGAAGAACCAGCTCTCATCCAAGCGCTCTATGCACCATTGCAGCCAGTAGTCACACTGGAGGAACTGAACACTGAATCAGGACGAGACCCGATACTATCCAAGCTGTGCACCTACATCAGAAACGGCTGGCCGTCCCACATCCCAGAAGAGTTGAAACCGTTTGCTCGGGTGAAAGATGAGCTCTCCTGCTGGGCAGACACGTGTGTCTCGAGGGGGCTCTGCACCGTCGTCCCAAACACTTTGCGTGCACGTGTCCTGTCAATGGCACATGAGGGTCACCTGGGAATCGTGAAACTCAAGCAGCGGTGCCGTGAGTTGGTGTGGTGGCCAGCCATCGACCGCGATATTGAACATCTGGTCCAGGACTGCGCAGCGTGCCTCCTCAGTGGGAAAACCGGAACCCCTTCAACCCCTCCCCTGCAACCGCTCCCCTGGCCTTCACGTCCCTGGGAACATGTACAGCTGGACATCTGTGGGGAAATCCATGGCCGTGGTGTTCCCCACCACCAGCGCTTCCTGGTGGTCGCTTATGACCTCCACTCTAAGTGGCCGGAGGTTGTGCCAGTGGGGACGGTGACGTCGCAGGTCATGGTTCGGATACTGGATGGCCTCTTTGCCCGCTGGGGCGTGCCTCGGGCCATAACAACAGATAATGGCCCGCAGATGACATCTGCGGAGTTCTCTGACTTTCTTGCCAGCAGGGGTGTCAAGCACATCCCAACCGCTTTTTACCACCCACAGGCCAATGGTGGAGTAGAGCGTTTTAATGCAACACTGAAGAACGGGATTCGTGCACACCTGGCCCAAGGCTGTGCATTCGAGGAGGCACTCAACCAGACCTTGCTGCACTACAGAGCAAGCCATCACTCCACCACGCTTGTGTCACCAGCGTTTCTGATGCTCGGACGAGAATTGGGACTGCCATTACACAGGCTCCGAGCACCAAATAGTGACTTTCCCATGCCCTCCCTGGCCCGAATCCAAGGGACTCTTGCTGCACGGCAGCAGGAGATGAAGGAAAGGGTGGACAAGAAGGGCAGGGCGAGGCCACCGTCCCTTCAGGCCTCAGACTGGGTCAGGGCTCGACGGCCGCAGCGACACAACAAGTTGGCCTCGTTCTGGTCCCAACCCAGACAGATCAGTCGCCTTCTTGGCCCCGCCACATTTCTGCTCGACGACGGATCACGGTGGCATGCTAGTAGGCTGAGGAAAGTCCCAGCACCCCTCTCTGAGCACTTGGCCACGGCACGAGCCCAGTCTCCATTCCCCTACAACATGGCCACTGATCCGGGCCCACCCCCCGCCCCTGTCCCACCCCCCGCAGCACCACGCCAGGAGGTTGTGGTGCCGGACCCGAGGCCGGTGCGGGCCAGGGCTCGGCCTGTTGCCTTGCAGGACTATGTCACGAATTATCATGCTTAGTCTAGCGGTTGTCTTCACAGATTCTTGCCTAGTACATTTTGATATCTTGATTAGATGTTCAGTTTTCTTGACAAACGTTTGGGTTGGTTGTTAGTTGGGGTGGTATGCTGTTTGCTTTTCGTGGGGGGAGGAAAATGTTATGTTCTAATAACATGGTCACACTGTGATACATGGGTTTGCTGTATATTGCTAAATAGTGGTTACGGTTCCTTTAAGAGACTGTGTGATTATTATGGGATGCGACGTGACGTGTTATGCGCGCGCATTGTAAAACAAGGAAGTGTTGATCTACACATGAGACTGAAGTAAAAGGCAGTGTATGTTCTGAAGCAACACGTGTGCGTGTCAGTCTTTCACACACAACAATGCCCACTTGTTAGAATTATTTGATAATTAGCATGTATTGAATTTGCCATAAATCGGCCTTTGCTATATTTTTATTCCAATTATAACTGAGCAAGACATGTCTGTAGAAAATGACTTTGTTTTTGTTCTGAGAACATTTCTGAAGTATTTCCGAGAATGTAACTGTACAGGAGAAAATAAGGCATGTACATCAAGTTTCTGAATTTGTAATCCATCGTGGTGTTGATCGTTCTTGTCCTTGACCAAAAGTTAAAAACCTGTCCACTGTGAAATAAAGGCATTACCAATCTGGAATAATGATACCCAAACCCTAGAATAACAATAGATATCGAACACTTTGAATACCTGGTATTCACAGTGTTTCTGTCGCTTAGACAAAAGTGTCAGATAAATTCCCTAAATTAAAAAAATATAAAAATAGAAATCTCCCATGATTATTGCTTGGCTGTGACTGTGAGTTATGTTCTTTGTAAAGTGTGGCAAGGAAGTGGTTCCAACGGACGATCTGAAGGGATTTTTACCTTTTTACCTTTACCACCTATGACTTCCTTGCCAAGCTTAATGCTTCTGGATGGCTGATGGACAGGTTGGTTGCTTTTAGTAAGCAGAGAACCATTCTCCTCCATCCATTGCCAATCCACCCCACCATTTTCTCTTGTTCTCTAGCTGGTAGGCAAATATTGAAAACTTTGAACTCCCCAACCCAATGTGTTACATTCCCTTTCATACAAGGTTTGTTGTTACGCAGCGGAGCTGCAGTGACCACTAGGTGTCCTACTTCAGCCCTGCACAGTGGTGGACTCATCAACAATCATTGACTTATCCTCTGCTCCTGTTGTAAGGCAGGTGCAGAGTATTACCCCTGTTCCCATCTGTTCCCCTCACTCCCTGCTAAACCTGCACAAATGTTTTTACTATTAATTATTGCCGTAGCGTGGTTCCATATTGAGAGATGACTTTCTCAACTTTTGTTTTGTCCCAGAAAGCCAGTGCTTTTTGTTCTGTTTAGACTGTGTGATGACCTTGCTCTAGATTGTTGTGCAGGGTGTGGAGGCGTGTCTCATGTGTGACAGCAGGAGTTGCAACATACCTGATCCACATTCCAATCAGGCTCATCCACACTAGATGACAGATGGCTGCTAGGCCTTATCACTCTCTGTAATCATACCCAGACAGCAGGGCTTTTGGTTTTTTCGCTGGGTCTGATGTACATTATTTATCTTCATCTCTTTATAAAGGTTATTGTTTCTAAATAAATACTTAAGTTAACCTTCTGTGTGGTGTCCGCAAGTTCATGACTACTGAATTCAGTGAAGTATTTTGTTTTACAACAAAATACAACAAAAATTCGCTGCCTGCTGACTCTTTTTCACGCACTTGGATCCACACCTTACCCAGACCTAAACAGTTTGTCAGATGCCTTATGCAAACAATCAAAATAATTTGTGATACTGTAGAACAAGGTACAAGGAATCTTCTCACAATACTGCCCTCCATTCAAATGAAATGGGAAAGCAAGATTTACGAGAATCACATCCTCTTGCTGCTCATTTCTTTTCATGGTGTTTCCTTATGAACCTGTAGGTGCGTTATATCAGGAGGGGTGACGTTGAAGTATGTTGAGTATAAAAGGTAGGCAAATCTAATAAGCCAAGCATCACTTTAGCCGGCTACATAACAAGGTAAGGAAAGATGCCTGAATACAAAGTGGTCGTAACCACTGGAGACCGTCTCCTTGCCACCACTTGGAATCATGTCCACATTAAACTAGTGGGGAAAGCTGGGGAGAGCCGACGCAAAGCTCTCTCTACTGGATATTTTTACAATTCTGGATCTGTAAGTTTGATCATATTTTAAATACATTTTAGTAAATATATTGTCATTTGCTTCTTTGCTTATTTATGTAAAGTCAAGTAATTCACAATAATGTTTGTGTGATATGATCAATTCATTGGGCCTAATCGCAACACTGCTAAGAATTTTTCCCTGATGTTAATGATGAAGTGAATAGTTTTTTTAGAACTAATGAAAAACTACTATATCACACTTTTTTCTCGTCCTGTCCTCCTGTAGGGCTTAAAAACTATGGTGGACTGCAAAAAGTCCATTGGCAAATTGGTACTGATTGAGCTGAACAAAACCGCTGGTATAGTGCCGTTGAAAAAAGCAGGAGACTGGTTCCCTGCCAAGGTGGAAGTCAAGTCCCCAGAAGGAGAGACCTTCCACTTCCCCATCCATCGCTGGATTACCAACAATGAAGTTCATCAGTTCATAGAGGGCACAGGTACATGGAACCTACCTTGTACTTACCTTAAAGGGGTAGTTCGGGATTGAGGTCCGATGTCCAAAATCCCGAACTACCCCTTTACCCCTACCTCAAATAAGCAAGGCTTGCTTACTGTATATATTTTCTCTATTAAGCAACAAGATTTCTCTTTAGTGCCTATAGCCGTTAAAGTTAGCATCTACATGAAAATTTGTTGAGTACAATTCAAAACGTATTCTTTACATATTGCTCGTTGTATGGTGTTTTTATCTTGCGTTGCAGCTTGTTTAGTATTGTGTGACACCAAGCATCGTCGGAGAAGAGTGAAAGAGTTGAAACTGAGAAAGGAACAGTATTGGTATGTAATTCACAATTCAATATTTTACATGCTAACAACAAACAATTCACATGCTTATTTCAATATTTGTGTAAATGGCTAAGCCTAAAACTTAAAGCCTCTTCGGAAGTAAAAATCGCTTCATTTTCATGGTCGAGATTTTGATAAAAAGCCTTAATGTTGTAACCATCCGAATGATATATACCAGGCGCCATTATAGTATGAATCTATGGTTTTTGCTCCTGTAGAAGCCACAAGTTAATCCGGGCAACCCTTGGTTTTTTAGAAAAACACATTTCATTTGCGATGGCAAATTTTTGTACTAATTTACAATATCCACTTTTTGTAAAATCCTTATATAAAGAATTTTAAGCCTGGAACTAGGCAAATTGTTCAAGGTAGTCATGACCAGAAAATGTTTGATTCAGGCCAAAAAAAGAATTTGCTAAACAGAAGAAAAGGCAAAGGTTCAAGATTGTGTACATTCTTTTTGTGAACGAGTGAAGGAACCATTGTAGACCTTTTCGCAATGGTTTCAACCCAATTAGTTTATTACCTTTCTTACATGTTATAACCTTTGTCATTATTATATTGTTTATATTGTTAATATAAGTTGTGTCATATATATTCTATGTGTGTATGTTAGTGTTTCCTATAGTGTATAGCGTTGTCCAGTGGGGAACCGTCAGGGCCTTCTAGGCCTTCAAAGAAGGCCTTAAAAATTCTAAACCAAAAAATATGAATATTAAATACTATGTGTATATATATATTTTTTTTCAACGATTTAATTTAATTTAATACAATACATTTAATACATTTTCTCTCATCTA
>JAOPUD010029367.1:0-10680 GCA_027122715.1 Trisopterus minutus
ACACACACACACACACACACACACACACACACACACACACACACACACACACACACACACACACACACACAGAAGAATAAACAACACAAGCAGGGGTGGCTCAGGTGACATCACTCGCACTGTTCACGTCTGTCAACCACATTGTTTCTGTATGACCGACATCAATAAAACGCATGAATACGAACGGCACGAACTAAATCGATCAGCTGTGTGATTAGCATCTATAATGCTAACGGGTTAGCCGCGGAGTCGCACTCATCTGACCATAGCGAATTCCATCAGTGTGACTTCATGCTACCTAGCAGCACACGTACTCAACGCTGACCCCGGCCCCCCACTCCAAACACGCCTATCCCTAGGCAGCATCATTTTGTTACGATCCAATACCTTTGTCTGGTTAACTTTTTTTATAATGTAGACACGTATAATGTTAACCTTGTGTTAGCTGCCAGTAGCGCTTAGCCAAGCCAGCTAGGAGACTTCCTCGCCCCATACTGGTGAAGGCTGTCACCCAACTACACCTCCACCGAAAAGTTTGCATCGCTGCTCTGTCTTTAAATGCCTTACCTTTGAACAGATAGTCGTATTCGTCATCGCGGGCCCCCATTTTACACGACAAGTTTGATAAAGGCCACTTCTGAAGGGATAACGGGACACTTCTGTCCTACCGCTGACTCCGGTCCACCGGTCACAGACAGTATGAGGAAGGAAGGCCAACCGTCCTGATTGACATCGGATTCAACCAATTGAAACTCCCTGCCTCTTGACTGATGAATTTGTCGACCAATCACAGGCAACTTTGTGGCTTGTTTTCCATCGTATTGTGTTTTCCATCTGGGATTCCAGAAAAAATCGAATACAACTTGAATGCAGTTGTTTTTTATTTAATTATATTCACAATTCTTTAGGTGTAACTTTCAGATGACACGTAGGCTTCATGGCAGATGCATGTCATCCATTGTTTTCTGGCGGTCCACTGTAGGGAAGAAAGGTAAAAGGATGTGGTCTTTATAAATGATGGAGTAAATTCCAACAACACAATGTCTTAAACATGCATGGTAGCGGAAAGTCCCCTAGGGGTTTTAGTGGATGCCCTGTATTATTAATGCAATTGAATGCCAGGGATAACACAAATTATTTTAATTTCAGGCCATCTATGGGTACTAGCTGGCCTATGGCAAAGTAACCTTTGGTATCATCCTACTCGCCCCCTCTTTCTGAGGGAGGCATGTGGCTCAGGAGGTAGAGCAGGTTGGTTGGTAACCGGAAGGTTACTAGTTCGATCCCCATAGCTGAGTGTTAAGCTGTCTCTGGGCAAGAAACCTGACCATAACTGCTCCTGATGAGCTGGCTGTGGCATTGGATGGTTGACACCACTTCAGTGCGGGTGTATGTATTCACCCATGTATGGGTGAATTTCCGGCAATATTTGAGCACGTTTTTCCACCTACTCGAATGCAGTGCCCGAAGCCTTTTCTGTACATTTACAAGATTCTGCAAGACGTCTGTAGGCTCCAGTTGAGTAAGGCAACTGGCTTCACTGGTGCCATCCATAGTCGAAGGTGGTCTGTGAACAAATGAGCGCTCAAGCTGAGTTAGGCAACTGGTTTCACTGGTTCCATCCTCAGTCGAAGGTGGTCTGTGATCAAACGAGCAGGATCATTACTGACAGGGACAGACTTATTTCTACTGCCTTTACACCCTGTTTAAACTTAGAAACACAACCAAACCGCTACCACTGTATACATGCAGTTATTGAGGCCATCTTCTGTCCCTTTATTGACATTAATTCGACGTTGTTTGATGCTGATTGGCATTACCCGTGTAACCATGACGACGACGACGACGACCCTGTAGTAGAGTCCCAGCTCGGGGTAGCTGAGTCGGCGGGGGACGGGGTCGTGTTCTTCCACGCCGAACGGGACGCTCTATACGGGAAGGTGTCTCGGCGTCCCTCCCTCACACGGTGCCCGTGACCGTGTACCTGTCCACAGAGCACATGCAGGAACACACGCGCGTCTGCTGCAAGTGCACGCCACCACAAATGCATACACACTTCAAATCACGGTGGTACTACTTGGGCCAGGTACTTAAAGGTGACATATTATGCATCCAGATGTGAGTCTGATCAGCCGTTACAAGCCGTTTTGAAAATCTGCCTCTTCTGACATCACAAGTGGGCGTGTCCCACTAGATGTATGGATGGATATGATGGATTTTCACTCACACCTGGTGGTCTAATATGTCACCTTTAAATAGTTGAACCCCATTGGTGTATTTCAATGCTCACCAGCTACTGCCATTGTTTGGTTCTTTCCCATACCTTTGCCGACTCCTTCTTTCTTCTTCTTCTTGGCCCGTCGTTCAGGACGTGTTCATGGTTGACCGAACGCAGCGCTGCTCTCAGGGCGTCCACTTCTTCCCTCTGCTCAGCTTTTCGAGGGGTAGAGTGTCCTCTTCCCGGCTCGCAGCCGTGGCTGCACTTCACCAGGTCAGCCTGCAGGTGGTGCTGGACCTCGGCGAGATCCCTCTGTCTCATCCTGAGACTCTGCAGGGCGCCTTCCTTCTCTTTGGTTTGAAACTGTAGCGCCTGTCTGTCATCACGTCAAATATCATGTACCGTTATTTAGTTGTTTGTGAAGCTGCAACGTCGTTATAAATAACGCCACTAGTACCACATGGTCGGCGAGCCAACCTGAGGCCCTGGATGGTGTCGTGCAGCTCCCTCTCATACGCTGTGTCCCCGTCCAGTTCTCTGTCTGCACATGCTTGTGCCTTCAGCAACTTGGTGTTTAGCTCGACCACTTCATTCAGAGAAAGGGGGAAGTCAGATGAAAGATAACACACTAGTTTCAATAAAGAAGCGCAGAGTTCCACAAGTTTTATAGGTGACATATTACACCGCCAGCTGTGAGTGTGATTTGCCTCTTCAAGTGGGCGTGTCCACCTAGATGTGTGCTGGATAGATCAGTCTACCAGCCTACCCATTGGACTGCAGCAAACGTTGCTCATCTATCCGTCATACATTTACGTGGACACGCCCACTTGTGATGTTAGTAGAGGCATATTTTCAAAACGTCTTGTAACGTCTTGGTGGTATCATCTGGAACTTTTAACACCCACCGTGGGCTCTGAGCTTCTTCTCAGTCGCCGTCGCTTTGTTGTCGGCCTTGAGGAGCTGGTGCTCGAGCCGAGCCGTCTCCTGGGCGTGGCGGCCCTCCATCCTGCTCACGCTGTCCTGCAGCAGGACCAGCCGCTCCTTGGCCACCCTCAGCTCCCCGTCATGCCTCTTGGCTCTTCTGCGATGCTCCTCGTCACAGCCGGTGAGAGAGGGGATCAGATCCCCCTCCTCCTTCTTCTTGCCTTGCTCCAGGGCTCGCTGTTGAGCGGTGGTGCTACGTGCGTGGCTCTCTCTGGCCAGTAATGTGTCCTGCAGCACCAGGGTTTTCTCCTCCAAGGAGCCCAGGGCCTCCTTCAACCGCTCGGCCTTGTCCTCTGCCGCCCGGAGGGAGCCCTGAGTCGCTCGCACTGCCTCCTCGGCTGAGTTGAGTTTTTTCTGCAGAGAGTGACACCTCTCCTCAGTGGTCCTCTGGCTCTGCCCGAAGCAGGATGCGTTCTCTTCCGATGCTCTGAGGCTCTGCCTGAGTGACGAGATGTCCTCTTCAGAAGCCTTCAGGCTGGACTCCAGGGACGAGACCTTCTCCTCTGAGGCGTCCAACCTCCGTCTCAGGGATTTGACCTGCTCTCCTTCAGACGCCTGGGTCCTCTGGTAGAGCTCGATCTTCTGCTCGAGTTCGCCGACGCTGTGTCGGAGAGACTGAGCGAGCTCCCCGGCACACAGGAGGCTGCGTCTCAGTGATTGGTTGTGGGCCTGTGAGGCCCTGTGGGCAGCCTGCAGATCGAGTCCTTGCTGCTTTGCCCCTTCCAGCTCCTGCTGTGCAGACTGCAGTGTCACCTCGGAGCTGCACAGGGTCTTCTGCAGACTATGGGCTTTTTCGTTGCTTTCCAGTAGATACTGATGCAGGGAGATGACCTGCCTCTCGTATTCCTTTAGCTTTTGCTCCATCAAAATCACCTTTTGTATTGGAAATATGGATGGAGAGAAAGGGTTAGCAACGTCTAACCAGCAGCGTTGATTAACGATGCAATAGACTACTTTATATTATAAAGTAGTTTATATTACTTTATATTATTACTACTATTATATTATTAACAATCAATAAGGCACGAATAGCCTGTGTCCACCATGATTCGCTGCATACAAAGAACTGATGTTTAAAGTAACGACATTGTCAAACATGAATGGTTTTTCAACATCCACGCAGCATCATAAACATCTGAGGGGGCGGACGGTGGTACCCTGTCCTGCTGGCGTCTGATGCTCTGGTGCAAAGAGTGCTGGGCTCCCTTGTTCTCACGCTCCACGGACTGGAGGGAGAAGTGAAGGCCGCTGACCACCGTCTGGTGTCTGCTTCGAGCGTCGTTCAGCTCCAGCTTCAGGGCTTCATTCTCAGACAACAAGCACGTCCGGTCGGCGGCGATCAGGTAGCTCTGCAGGTCTTCCTGTTAGGTCACACGGTGGATGTCAACGTGAAAGGGAACGGCCGAACACATTGTTTTATAACGTTAAGGGGGGAAGCTGTGCAGAGTCTGGTGAACTCTGAACAAGTGAGTCTTGAGTCTTGAACAAGAGGTCAGATATGAGTAAATAGTTGTATCAAATTGTAATCCATACAAACCATATTTTTGCTAAAGCCGATCTTTAGAAGGAGCTCTTGCAGGGTTGGGACATGGAGGAGTACATGTCTGGTCTGCTGGTATCTCTTACACTCTTTCTCGTCCATGTCATTGTAGCTGACCACAACGTTAGTGGCTAGCTGATGTAGTTTTTCTAAAAAAGGCTGAAAACATAAGTGTTTGCTTGATGAGAATAAATTAAAATACTTAAAAATATGACACCAAACTGTAAACAATCATCTGGACAAAATCTAAGTCTTATTAAAGTGTGAATTCACCTTGACTTTAGTCTGGAGAAAGCTGTCTTGAACCACCTCATCTACTACAACACCAAAGTCGATCTCATCTTGCAGTTTTGTCAACAATAGATTCGTTTCTGAACCTGAATGACGATTTGGTTAAAACAGAACAAACAACTCCCAAAACGAATAACTGAGCAGGTACAAATTAGCATGCAAAACATCAATATTTCTCACCGATTAGCCCACTTGCAACGTTAACGTTATTTCCAAGGTCCTTTTGAGGGAGGAGATTTCCATGCCACTAGAAATAAGGGAGGCATAATAATAATAATAATAATAATAATAATAATAATAATAATAATAATAATACTACATTAAACTTATATAGTGCTTTTCTAAATAGGCCTACTTGAAGACGCAACACAAACTAAAAAAATGTATTAAGAATGTAGGCCTATATAAGTAAAAATCTAAAAAGCACGATCAAATGAAATAGGTAACTAAAAAACTAAAATAGGTCAATAAAACTAGGAATAGCTAAAGGGAAGGGGAGAGAAATGAAGGAGGTTATGTGGTGAATGCGAACTTGAAAAGGTGGGTTTTGAGGGCCTGTATAAATGATGGGTCCGATTGATTGACATTGATTGACATACCTTGACGGGCCGGCTGTCTTGGTCTACGTAATCCATCATTTTCTGGAGGAGAGACGATGTCATAAAAGTTTCATAGCCATTTGTCAAAACTTTGCAATATGTAGAACGGACTTTATTTAACCCCTCTTCATTTATTCTCATTTAAATGTGTTGGCAAAGGGTTGTTTATTACCTCACAGTACCAATTGGAACGTTCTCTGGCGTTATCGCTTTGGTTGTCGCCCTAGGGCGCCAGGTTTGTAAACCTCGTGAGACCAGCGTGATCTCGCGAGTTCAAATTTAGTTTATCTGTTGATTGCAAATTAAATATCCCCAGACGCCATGAAATGAACCCAGACTAAAAACAGACAAAACCGACCCATAGAACGCATATCCGCTCCCATTTGCAAACGTCAAACACAAAGCAGCACAAAAGGATTCAGACAGAACGGCTTTATTTTTTTTGTATTCAATCAGATCGAGTCCAAACACATAGGCCATCTATTTATCATCGTGTATAAATAGATGAATATACACAGATATACATAAATACACGTCAGATATGCATATTCATTTTTAAAACATGCTATGTCTCTGTAAGAGACTCTCCCTAAGATGAGGGCACATGGCGTTGAAAACACGAACACGAACACAGCTGGACAGTCGGAAGAACCCCTATTGATTTTGCATGTAGGCCTAGAGTCAATTGGACACATTTCTCTCATTTTTGAATAACTTACAAAGCCACAGCTCTGATTCATGGACCATAAATATAGCTGTATCTCATTTAACACATTGTTGATATGGTACAGTAAATTATGTAGATCGCAATAATTTCTTGCCAGCAGCAAAAAAATAAAACAAATAAAAATAATATTCTCCAATTAAAATGGAAAATATATTTATATATCTTTGTATATGTATTTATAATCATATGTACACATTCGTAGGAGCACAACAATCGAAAAGAAGAAATAAACGAACAGAACAGGTGGAAAAACACAAGTGACAGGCCTATGTTGTGTTTATCCACAAAGGCAATTAAAATGAACTTAAAAGCTAAACTGTACAAAATATTGCTGCTATGGGCTCCATGTGATGCAAACAGATGACAACTGGCCACTGCACGTCATGAAGATGGAAATATCGATTTTACAACGTCTGACATTGACTTCCCTTGACACGACTTACGCACCAACTGAGGAAAAGAGTGTTCACAGAGGATGACTAGAATAGCTTTTTTTGGTTTTTTTTGTTTACATACTCATAACTTCACTCCACTCAACTTGAGAGTCCTTTCAACGTTAGCCACAGAGATTACAGTAAACACTTATTCTAGAATGATTGTGATCGACTTCACTGTTACAAACACTATTTTTTTCGTAAAAATCAAAAAGCCGTCTAAAAGCCGAGTAGCATTTTTCTTCCATAACTGAAAAATTAACTGAGATGGCTGTGGTAAAAACAAGTGATGTTGTGGATCATTTGGCCTCAATAACTAGTTCATATGTCCTGCCCCCCCTCAAGTGCAAACATTCACATTCTCCACAAACGTCGTATTGCTCACCAAGTCACACACTGCACATATTGACCCAAAATACTACAACTGTTTTGCTAAATCTAGAAATATTTCAAACGTCATCCATCTGATAAAGTGTTTCCTAAGAGGTTGGAGGAGAGCCAGTTGTGGGTAGATGATGTCCATATTTCACTATAAAGTGACAACGACAGGACCCATTAAATTGTAAAATGATTAGTTTGAATCAGTCCGAAAACCGGTTCACCTTGGAAGACATTGATCATTGATAACCGATTGACAATGTCTACTTTCTAAAGTGGGTTTTTCTTTTTTTAAATGTTGCTGTTTGGAAAACCTTTTTCATATACCAATCCCATAAATATTAGATGAATATACAAACCAACACAATTAAGATTCTCGACTGTGCTTAAATATGAAAAATGTAATAAAAAATGTTTTTACAGGTACTGAAAACGCTTTAAACATAAGTTAGACAAGCCCTCCGGTGAACCAACACCGGGCCTGGAAACGACCCTCACCCGAACAACAAAACACAAATAAAAAGATCTTCACAGTAGTAAAACGACTGGGGGGGAAAGTGCTTATATAAAAAAAAAACACACAATAAGACAATATATAAATGAAGGTGATGTCATGAAACCGTCCGATAACATCTGATAAAGGAATGTGAGACTGGCAGAGACGTCTAGGTGTGTCGATCGAGCCAACAGACGAGACAGAACCCGGCCCTATGTGTCTGGATCCTGTTACTTACACGTTTAACATTATCATCATTATTATGAATATTATTATTATTATTATCGGTATCTCGGGGGGCTCGGTGGCGGCGTTGCCACGGTACCGCCGCCGGTGTCATCCCAGAAGCTCCCCCCACTCTGCCCTTCGCTGGACCGGGTTTTAACCGGGATCCAGGGAACCCGCCGGTGGGGTCTGAGCTTCTGTCATCATAGCCCGTTAGTCCACTCCTCTCCACTCAGAGAGGGTCTACTTCTGTAGAGAGAGAGAGCATGAAAGAGAGAGACAGAGAGAGAGAGAGAGAGAGAGAGAGAGAGAGGGAGAGAGAGAGAGAAAGAGAGAGAGAGGCAGAGCATGAGAGAAATTAGAGTTTAATCCTATAGCTGAGGGAAAGCATCACTGATTCATAATGAGCAGGCGTTTGTCACGACACTGAACCAGCCAGAACAGAACAGATCGCTAGCAGCTCAGAGAACATCCACTTTTTGAAAAGATGTTGTACACTTGTATTCATTTGCAGGTGTCTGTGTTGAACCGAATGAACGCCTCAACTACAGCCTTCGCTGTTGGATATTGAGAGACTATATCAGTGAAAATGAGAAGGAATCCCTCGAGTACTTCCAGAAAGACAAAACAATGCCTCAGAATATGTGCCTCATGCCTCAGAATGTGTGTGTCTGATCCATTGGACGGACACTTGGGGCTAATCAAAACAAGGAAGGCAAGATTAATCGGTTTGGTCGCCATGGTATCCGAGAAAAACACGAATGATGTGCAGCCTCAGTTCCATCCAATAGATGGAATGATGCGTTGACCTCGTGGGAGAACTGATTTCAATGAGCCATGCTGTAAACCATAAACCATGTGCAGGAAGGGAGGTGACTCAACAAATGGATTTGAATGTTGGCTGGAGAACTAAGGAACTCAGAGGCCTAATGCAGGCAGGCAGTAGGGCGTCAGAGGAGCCGGCATGCAGCAAAGGGAGCACAATGCCACTGGAGGACTGAATAGTCAGGCCCACTAAGGTCCGCTATGTTGTACCGGTTTGGGTAGTCAGTCATCCTCACCTCTTCTGCAGTCCTGGTAGTAATTAGTTTTCACATTCTACCTAGATTCATAGAAACCAGATATAGCTTCTCTCACAGGTATGGTGGACTATGATATTTTTTTATTCTCTACCTAAAGGAGGCTTTAATACTTGACACTCTAGGCTGATACCTAGATTTAAAACCCCTATTCTAGTGTTGATCTCTTTGTGTTTGATTCCTCTTTATTCTTCTCACTTACGGTCTCACTATCCCCTTCCCCATCTGGCAGGGCGCTAGACTCTGAGCCGACGTGCAGCGGAGAGTACACCCACGTCTTGTCCTCTGGAGGCTGCTTATACACGCCCAGGACAGCAGGGGGAGCCAAAGGGGAGGAGATAAGATGTCGGTGGCACACAGGCAGACAGAAGCAGCCAAAGGGGACAGGCAGGAGAGAAGACAAGACAAGACAAGGAAATGAAGATTAGAGATGCATAAAAGAGGACGTGCGGCTGAGACACTGCAGAAAGTGTGAGCTTGAGCGATCATTTGGGAGAATGTGTATGCAGTTTAAATGTATGCCTGGAGTTTATAGGGTTAGGATCAATTATATCTGGCTCTTGAGATGGGCTGTGTACATGTGAGTGTATTGTGCAGCAAGCATGAGTACAACATCAGTCCTATTGAGAGACACCAAATACATGATTAACAAAAGGAACTGTACAAAAAAGTACTGAGAAAATTGTGATGAATCAAATTGTCGCTCCTACTTCCATTCGTGTACTGGCCATTTTGTGCCAGCCCCTTGCAAGCAAATAGAGAGAGGGGGGGTGACTGCATCAGCCAAAAGGAGATTAGGAGGAGGAGGAGGAGGAGGAACAGGCATGTCTATAGGGGAGGAAGGAAGGAAGGAAGGAAGGAAGGAAGGAAGGGAGGGAGGGAGGGAGGGAGGGAGGAAGCAAGGGTACTGGTGGATGAGTTGAGTGTCCAAACAAACTGGGCATTGGTAGTTGAATTGAAGACTGGGATGATGACCTTCCCTCTCCGTTGAGGGGGAGAACAAAGCTCTTTTGACGAGATGTGAGGAAGCCAAACCAAGTGCACAGGGGATGGATGTGGTAGCTAGCCCTTTAAGAGCGGGAGTCAGCTGCAGAGGCACGGCATGTTGTGATGAGGGAGGAGGCAGGGGGGAGGGGGGGGGGCGGGGACCGTGGCTTGACGTCACACACACGCTACACACGCACGCACACGCGGGCCCACAATGCAATCGCATGCGTACAGCGCAGTATTATCCGGCCAATGACAAAGCAAGTCACGTGGTATGACATTGAAGGGGATGTTTTTACAGTGCACCACCCATTCCTTCCATCAGAATAGGGCACATGCTGCACTTATGCATTTTATTCAGCAGGAACCCCCCAAGCAGACCCTGTGCCGCGTTCAGTGAACCACTACATCGCATCAACCTTTCAGAAGATAGTATTTTGGGTGGAAGAAAGAGTGAATAATCGCAGGTTTGAAGCTTCTGTATTTTTTGAAACGTTTCTCTCCGTTTGTGGGAGCCGCTGAGCGGCCGCTAGTGTCGGGGAAGCAGCGACAGGAAGCAGGACCACCACGGACGCACAGTGCACCACGTGGGCATCAGCCCAGCGGCGGGCTAAGCAGGCTGGAGAGGACATGGTGGAGGAGGACACGAGCTCCCCTTACCACAACGTCCGTTTAAATAAAGCAGCGGGGTGGGGTGGGGGCGGGGGGGGGGGGGGGGGGGG
>JAOPUD010029404.1:0-10651 GCA_027122715.1 Trisopterus minutus
TTTGTTCATCCTTCACAACAGTTTGTAATGCTGTGACTCTCTGGCACAGTAATACACAGCTGAGTCTCCAGGCTGCAAGTTTTGCCCTTGCAGAATAACTGTTTTACTGGCCGTTTCAAGGGAAAGGCTGAATTGACTGCTAAGAGAGTCTTTCACTTTTTTGCTTGAAGTACCAATGTATCCAATCCATTCCAGTGCTTGTCCTTCAGGTTGTCTGATCCAAGCTGTCCAGGAGCCAAGAGAATATGAGACCTGACAGCGGATGGTCAAAGGTTGATCAGGTCGGAGAGTCAGAGACTCGGGCTGAGTAAGCTGTTCACATTTCACACCTGTAGAGAATAGAAGCTTTGATCATAAATACTTAAAGCTACTTAAACGATGAATCAATATGTTTTCTTATGAGTTGGATGTTTTCTCATAAAGCCTCACCAGAGCCCGCAGCCAGGACCAGCAGCAGTACAGCTACAGAAAACATGGTTTGTGTTGAAGCTGAACTGGAGGAAGATGTCCTGGTTAATACTTGACAACTTATAAGGCTGAGCAAGAGGAGATAGACTTGGTCCTTTTTGCATTACCCAATGAGGCGTTAAATGCTATCCGATGCGACGTGACATGGTGACAGGAATCACAGATCATTTACATACTTTTACAGTGTGTATGTTTTCTTACACACTATTATTATATTCAATATTAATATTACTTTTCCTATTTTATTTCAAAAAGTGTTATGATTTATAACTATAAATATCATTTGTAATGGTTTTTTATTTAGAAATACATTAACAATTGTTTGTGGATAAAGGGTGTTTAAGAGCTAAACTTTGTGTTATTGTGCGTACTGTCTGTCTTGTATGGAACATGATAAATAGAGGCCTATCGTCTTTTAATAACATGTTATGGTTTCAATGTCAATGACAAAAGGGGCAGAACTGGTTATGTCTAGGTTAACAGGTCAGATTTCACCTAAGAAGCACATTTAACTATAGTCATTTAGCCATGCCCGTATTAAGACTTCATACTGCCCAAGGGTAAGTACCCACCCAGCCTAACCCTGCAGCACACAAACATCACTATTCAAATGTGTGCATTGGTCCTTTAGTATAAATACTTTGTCTTCTGAATACCTTCTCAAGTATTATTTAGTATCTGTAGGCTACTTTATTTTATTGTTTTTTTATACATATTTTTTGCTTACTACTACTACTAATATCTGCACGACAGGGGGATGCTACTGAGAGCAACTCATTTTAAAACCAATCTCAACTTTGTGTTCTTTGTTTGCCGTCTGTCTTGTGTTTAACATGTTACAGATATGCTGATATGCTGTCTTGTAATAACATGTTTGCCTGCTGCCATATTATTCAGGTCCTGCACGGATCTATGTATATGGTAACAGTGATCAAGTTAAGTTTAAAAGTTAAGTAAATAAAATAATATCATAAAAACATAAATAGCAACAATTAAAAAATGATTTTGATAGCAAACTTGTTAAATATCTTCCAAACCAAAATAGCTCAATGACTTGTGAACAAAATATATTTGCCCCGATTAACAATTAGTCAGTAAGCAAATCGATTAACTGATGTATATATATATGAGTGAATTATGGCATAGTTGTACAGGAGAATTTGGCATTCGGCTATCACAGTATTTATCTGCTAAGGTTTAGTAAAGTAAATATGTTACTTGATGAGAATGGTTTAGAGCGCCCCCTCTGGGGCATACTTGTTATAACACCTCATGGGTGAAGGGTTTTTGTTCATCCTTCACAACAGTTTGTAATGCTGTGACTCTCTGGCACAGTAATACACAGCTGAGTCTCCAGGCTGCAAGTTTTGCCCTTGCAGAATAACTGTTTTACTGGCCGTTTCAAGGGAAAGGCTGAATTGACTGCTAAGAGAGTCTTTCACTTTTTTGCTTGAAGTACCAATGTATCCAATCCATTCCAGTGCTTGTCCTTCAGGTTGTCTGATCCAAGCTGTCCAGGAGCCAAGAGAATATGAGACCTGACAGCGGATGGTCAAAGGTTGATCAGGTCGGAGAGTCAGAGACTCGGGCTGAGTAAGCTGTTCACATTTCACACCTGTAGAGAATAGAAGCTTTGATCATAAATACTTAAAGCTACTTAAACTATAAATCAATATGTTTTCTTATGAGTTGGATGTTTTCTCATAAAGCCTCACCAGAGCCAGCAGCCAGGACCAGCAGTAGTACACCTACAGAGAACATGGTTTGTGTTGAAGCTGAACTGGAGGAAGATGTCCTGGTTAATATTTGACAACTTATAAGGCTGAGTGAGAGGAGATAGACTCGGCCCTTTTTGCATAACCCAATGAGGCGATAAATGCTATGCGATGCGACGTGACATGGGGACAGGAATCACAGATAATTTACATACTTTTATAGTGTGTATGTTTTCTTACACACTATTATTATATTCAGTATTAATATTACTTTTCCTTTTTTTATTTTAAAAAGTGTTATGATTTATTACTATCAATATCATTGTAATAGTTGTTTAGTGATGGAGGGATGTAAGGGGTACGAGACTTGCAAACTGCTAAACCTGGGCTCCCATCTCGTCCTTCCTGTGCTGCTAGCCACAGTATATATACAGAAACTGTATTTGCTACGATACTTAATTTGGAACACCACTAACCACTCGGTGAGTTGCACATTCTGAAAACGAACGATTAGGGTTGTTTTAAGGACTGGTTTGTGAATGCCCATAGTCAGCCATTCTGAAGCAGGCAGAGGCAATTCTAAATAAGCCAAATACCCGAGACAGGACCAATAGTCAAAATTTTGGTGTCAACCATTCTATTTCATCCTAGACAAACCAGAAAGGGGGCTCAATGTTCAAAATAGCGGAATCGTCCTTTAACTGTACTAAATGACAAACAAAGATGGCTGATTTATTTTCTTTGTATTTGTACCACATTGGTCGTTTTAATGTTGATTTTAAATGCTCTTACACACTTGATTACATTGCTGCTTTAATCCGGTCAGCAATTTATGCATTGCACGGTCTTGCTGTGCGTGCAATACAATATTAAGTTTTGTTTTTTGTTTTCAAGGTGGCTTGCTAAAGAGGCTAATGCATGTAACAATTACAGTAGCCAGGTTTACGTACACTTTTTTTTATCCAATTTTTTTTTTTACAGAAAACATCTTGCGATGCACTTGGACATATCTTCAGTGTTGTATACTGGGTACATCAGGTGTTTCGGGTCTTGCAACAGACACCCTCGCCCAGGTGAACCAGCTGGGATTGATCAAGTACCGGTTTGTGTCCAGGTAGCACTAACTCACCCATGAACTACAGACAGAGAATCAGGTCTGGAAATTGTCCGGAGTTGCACTTTAACACATCAAACACATTCTCACATACTGGAAATATTCCCTTGCCTAAACCATATTTTATCAAAACCAAATGTTTCACCACTCTCTCCTTGGTCACCTACTACCCCAAAACCACCATATTTGGATTAAGAAATTTCAAAAACACTTGAGTCCAGTCCTTACCAGTCCTTAGAAAAAAATTATCCAGCCTCACCAGTTAGGATTCACTGCAGTCCAATTAATACTGCTCTATTTTCAGTCAGAGAAACTTCACACTGCCAGAACAGTCTCCCTATCCTCATTTTTCTAACTGCTTTCAATCTGCTGACATTTCAGCAGCTATTGACACAGTAATTAATTGGATTAAGCTGTGCATGTAAATGCACCGAGTGAACCACCAGATCCTGCTCTCCAACCTTCAAGAACTGGGAGTCTCAGGCTCTGCACTCCCTGTCCAGATTCTACCCCAAGGATCACACTTCCAGGGTAACCTGGGAATAATCTGATCCTTGTAGTCTCCCTACTGGGTTCACTCATGGTTCTATAATCTGCTCTGATCTTCTCTGTGCATTCTCACATGTTTTTTTCTACCACAGCTATGCACAAATCCCTGCATATCTGGCTGAAAACTCCAAGTGGATGTCAACCACCACCTTAGTGTCATCTGGACAAAACTGAGCTGCCCTTCCTTCCAGGGATTGCATCTTGCTACTATAACCACTCCATCAATATTGAGAACTCTGGTGTGTGCTGCTCGGAGAGCAAGGAACATAGGTGTGACACTGGATGACCAGCTGTCCTTCGCTGCCAACATGGCTGAAACAACCTGCTTTATTCATGCTCGACCGCAGATTGCTGTTAGTTTACTGTGGTGTAATTCAGGCCGTCAAGTTCAGTTGAGGTAACATACATTCTGAAACATACAGAACTTTGGTCTGGTAGTAAGCGCTACACTATCGTGCCCATTCCCAATACACCACCACAATGTATTAGGAATTTACATAAAACACATCGCTTGACTGATTTGCACTAAATTTCACTTCATGAGCTAAACACCTAAACTCAGCATGCGTGGCCCAGAGTGAACTAGGATAGGCTCCCACACATGTTGGCAAACGACCCGAACACCCAAAATAAATTACTTATGCTTAACCAAACAGAGCAAAGTCAGTTATGTAAATCATTTTGAGGCATTGAAATGTGAAGCGTATTTCCCTAGCTGGCATATTTAGTCTTGCACCTGGTGTCTTCAATGCATCACTGAAGCAACCAAGTTTCACTTCTGCTTTTCATGGGGCTTTTTTAGGGCTGTGTTGTTGCCTTATGGTCCTGCCTGCTCAGCCGTGTCTGCTCTGACATGCATGCAAAAAGCCCCCCCTTCACCTATTCCAGCTCAAATACTTAGTTACTTTGCAACTACACCCCCTCGCTTCAAATTCAAAGATATGGAACACTTAAATATAGTCATATTTTGGTTACATGTACAGGTCAAAATGGTAGATATTTAAAATGAAACTCTGAAATGTGTGCCGTCTCACTCCTTGGGATTGTGTTAATTTAGACAAAGTAGGTCCAACTATTTCAGTAGGACAGAATGCCAGCAACAGTCAAATTACCTTA
Organism: Trisopterus minutus; assembly: GCA_027122715.1. NCBI lineage: Eukaryota > Metazoa > Chordata > Actinopteri > Gadiformes > Gadidae > Trisopterus > Trisopterus minutus. The sequence continues at coordinate 4,963 of JAOPUD010029404.1, forward strand.
CCTGTTCTAGTCCCTACTATATGTATAGGGTGTGTTACATTTAAAAAGCCCATGAGGTAAAGATGGTCATTTATTGTCCAGGCAGTCGGTTCCCTAAACAAGAGTTTAAAAACCGAGATTGGCCACTAAATAGGAACAGGAATATGCACAGAAATGGACTACGGGCGGTGTTGAAAGAAAGACAATCAACAAAACAGAACCAAATTGGCTCATCATTTAAGTAAAAGGAAGCTAAAAAAAACTCTGGCTGACTGCTCTACTACTAGGCAAACAATCAAACATACCAATAGTAACCATACCTATTGTTATCTAAACAGCCCAATCAAATGTGCTTTACTGTGCTTTACTGTAGTGCCAAACTCTAGAAGACCCATTGCTGACCTCTAGCGTATTTAGCGTGGAAATACTTTCTTAAATGTGAAGTTGCCATGTTATTTTCTTACGTTGTAAATGATGGGCTACAAAAATAACTATTATGATGTTGGTCTTTTATGAGTTATTTTGATTCTTCGCATCTTCTCCATAATGTTTGGTTAAGCGTTATCTAATTACTCTTCTTATTTTCTTCTCTTATCTTCTTCTGCTTTACTGCGTCTCTTAGGCGTCTTCGCAGAGTCGGTAAACTTCGTCGGTGGCCTGTTGCCTTAAATATTGCCCCGGTAAAGGGGGCTAATTTTCTTTCCTTGACGTTTGGTCAGGAGTATCCTATGCTAAAGGCGGGTTAAAGGTTGCATCGTGGTACCTTTCCTAAGCATTTTTTGTATTCAAACATTTACTTTCCTCCAAGTATTTCCGGGTCATCTCGTTAGGAAAGGAATCCATAGAGGCCCGGGGACTTGAGATCATTAAAGGCTATCAGGACAGAGACTCACTAACAGCCAATGATAAGTTTGAAAAGTGTGAGCAAGCTCTGAATAAGGGAAGTAAAACAAGAACAGAATTAGAATGCCCAGCTCACAAGGGCTTACAAGACACCATTATAAACATATAAAGCTTAGAAGCCACATTGGCTGCTGGGCGCAATAAATGCGGCCACCATCTTGGACCGGCCATTCTCCTAGTTGCTTAGCAGCAGAAGACACAAGATGCCAGAGCACTGTGCAGCATATTCCTGCTCAAATCGGCAGACCATCGCAAACAGGGCTCGGGGATTACTTTTCAGGAGGACAGTTTGGCATCGACAACCATCATTCTGACTTGTTGTCATTGGTTGTGTCTGTGTTTCACAAGATAAGGCTGCACCACATTGCTAAACTCGCCTCTGTTGAACTGCAGAACGGGAGCATGCGAAAGAAGCTCTGCTAAACAGTCCTCTTTCAGGGGTTTTAGCTCATACAAAAACTTTATGTGCTATATTGTTTCTTCAACTTATTAAAATAACTGACTTTACTGCCCCTATCTGTTTCTGCTTCTCTATCATATTTATAGTGTGTGATTTAAAAAATACCATCATAGCCTACATCACGTATCCTAGAGTGACCAGACGTCCCCGTTTTTGGTTGCCTGTCCCAAGCTAAATACAGAAAAAAAAACTACCTGACCCTGTTTTTGAAGACAACATTAGGTTTTTCAATCAGATTGCTAATCAAACTGGAAATGTCTCAGTTTTTTCCTCCTTTTTGGGAATTATGTTCCCGGTTTTGATCTTGGACGTCTGGTCATTTTATATCTTATATCAAAATATTCTATTACTGTTAAGCCCACTATGAATAGTAAAACAAGCCGAACCATGTGTCCTGTATCATAGCTACATGTATGACCTTTGCAGCAAGCTTTGCAGCTTGAGTTTGGTATTCAGCAAGGTATGATGAATTAAATGCGCTTCAGTTCATTGCACCTGCGTGTGTAAGAGCCTTATACATCAACATTAAAGACACCATCGTCATCTCAACTTTAATAACTACGGGCGCAGCCATCTTTGTTCGTCGAGCATCACGGGAATCTTACACTACTCGCAGTGCTCATCAGAAGCCCCAGTGGGAGCTTGATATCCCCAAAGAAAAGGAGGGGTGCCTCAATGCCACAAGAAAGCTGGGAGATTTAACACATTCTGACTGGGACGGTCGGCGTACCATACAAATGGATCGCAGCATTTTTTATGTCTATGGTGACACAAGTGACGTTATGATAATAGGTGTGTATAGATATACTGTAAATTAGCTTCTTCAAAGACAGAGCACAGTGGACTTATCCAGTGGGTATCAGCAAGTTGAGCTTGAGCCACTTAACAAAGAGAAAACAGCATTCAGCACAGGTAGCGCTCTGTACCAGTTCATAGTAACTCATCTCTTCCACCACCATCGACAGACAGGGATGATAACGTCACTTCAGATATTCCTAAAATCAGTCACACACTGTCTATTGACTCGGGAAAACTACAGGAACAGCAAATTGAGGATGAGGAGTGGAGTGGAGTGCAGCTGGAGTGCAGTGATTTCATGGCTAGCGGACAATGGTCAGAGACCACCAAAAGGCTGCCTGAAATAATCTTGTCACATACTGAGGAAACTCTCGCATGAGTGTCCTAGATTGACTATTCGACATGGAATCCTCTGCAGGAAGGTAAAAGCCCACACACACCTGCAACCTTTCAAGTTGTCCTTCCTGCAGCTCTTGTTTCCACAGTATTGTCAGGATTGCATGGTAATATGTGTAGTGGACATTTGAGTGCAGAGCGCACACTGCAGAGAGCCAGACGCATTTGTTATTGGCCATACATGACCTGTGACATTAATAAGTTTTGTGCTGAGCGCTTACCATGTCAAATATGCAGTTCCCCAGCTCCACACGAAAGAGCCCCATTGCAGCCGATCCAAGCAGAGAGACCATTTCAAAGATTGCTGCAGACATCACTGAGCTACTGATCACTACACAAGGCAACAGGTATGGGCTAGTTGTAATGGACTATTTCACACGCTTTGTAAACCTTTTCCCACTAAAAGACCAGCATGCTATAACTGTTTCAAAGTGCATTTTTGAGGACTCTATAGGGCAACATAGTTTACCAGAGTCAATTCATACAGACCAAGGCCGCCAGTTTGAGTCAGACCTTGTCAAGCATTTTTGCAGTTTGCTTGGCATTGACAAAACACATACTTCACCATACCATGCCCAGTCACACGATATGGTGGAGCGACTAAACAGGACATTGAAAGGTCAGCTTTGTAATGACATATCACAAAGTGGGGGTGATGGGACAGTTTGCCACAGTTTGAGCTTGCCTATAACTCTAGTGTCCATTCAAATACAGGTTTCTCTCTGTTCTTCCTTGTGCATGGGAGGGAACTGAACTTGCCTCTGATTGTCATGTTGAACTGCAGTCCAGCTGTGACGACTGCAACAACTGGAACGCCAACAGCGTATGCCCAAGACTTAAACGCATGCCTGTCACATGCTTTCAGGGATGCAGCCCTAAAATCTGATGTGTCCAAACAGCATCAAAAGACTCAATATGACAAAAAGACCCTCACCAGCCAGGGGACATTGTTCTGTTGGATGATTGGATGATGATTTTGTGTTCCAAAGGAGAATGGACAGAGACGGACAACCAGGTGTCACCTATGAGATCATAGATCCAACGAGTGAACGCACACGTTCATGGGTTGTTCACCATAACAGACTAAAAGCCTACAAAGGGGCTCTTCCAACTACCCCTGTCCACAGTCAGTCGCCCTCAAGGCCAGCTGGGACAGGCACCTCAGAGACATCAGTCCATCTCCTCACTGCTTTGTCAGGTGCCTTGGCTTTTCACCCTCCTACCCCTCCTCATTTGCCTTCAAGAGCTAGGAGGAAGCTCTTACCTGCTACTGACAGTACTGCTGCACAGCGCTGTGCTCCCCCTTCCCCTCATTCCATTACTTATTTATTGTAACCAGAATGTTCTTACGATCCCGAAGTGACCGCAGGACACTACCAGACCAAAAATAAGGGTTAGAGGCATATGAGTCTGGCCCTACTCCAGTTTATCTAATATGGTGCAGGTTTGATTTGATGACTGTACAGAGGAGCACCATTGAAGCATTTTTGCGCCTGGAGGCATTTTATTCAGTCGGTGTAATTACAAACCCAATTAGTCTGGTTTGTGCAACTTTGATTGAATTTTTAAGATGCATGTATACACCTTACTTCGTTTTTTGTTGCTGGTGATGTAAAGATGTCAGCCAGTGGCTCTATTATCACTAGTTGAAATGGATACAGCGCCACCTATTGTACCGTATGAAATGCTTCGGCCAATGAATTTTCTCACCGCCATGTATACTCAGACAATTGCAGTTGTCCAATTGTCCAAGCAAAGTCAAACTATGGAACTATCGGATTAAGCGGTGCATGTAAATGTACTGAGTAACCATTAATAACGCCCCGTGGAAATAAAAAATAAACCCTGAGTGGTCCAGACTTAAAAGTATTGAAAATTGGTCTGGCGATGTCGGGCTACGTCTGTCCCTATTTCGACAGAATTCAAGCAGACCTGGCCTGGGTCCGGCTTATCACAACCGCATATCTAATATGGGAAGGATTTGATGACCGAGGATTGCCCAATAGAGCGCAACAGGTCGTATGCGGACTCCTCCGCCGGCAGAGCAGCCGGAGGAGTCCGCATACGACCAAGAGGTCGGGACAATGGAGCGTCGGAGAAATGATATGGACCCGAAGTGAACTGACAGCTGTCTGCTGTAAAATCGCTTTCTCCTCGATGTTCGTTTCAATCTGGACTTCTGGACTGGCCCCTCAACCGCCCGTCCGTACACGGCATTCCCACCGCGGCGCAATGAATAAATAAAGATCCTAAACGGGAGAAAAAACATTTATTTTGATAGATGTGCCCGAAGTTACTACTTTAAAACCTTGTTTATGACCCACATTTAGAAAAACATGTACTTTTAATTCAGCCTTGGGTGAAATCGAAGTGTAGTGTCTGTGTGCTTCCACCTTTACTGAATGTATGCCATGCGCGCTCCCGTGGCCGGGACACAATTCTTATAGGGGTAACTACATCTTCTGCACCACCTTTTCGCCCTTTCTCGTTTTTAGACGGCGACACCATCAAGACTATCGTCTCCTTCTACTTCCGGCTCACAGCCCCGGGAAAAGATTTAGAGCATGCGCAGAACGCAATTCAACGCATAACCCAATCCCATTCCATACATGCGCGCTTAACTCGACTATGAAACGAGTTATCTAGGTGTCTTAATTCGACTATGAATAACCCAATTCGACTTTAGTTCGACTAAGGTGTATACATGCATCTTAGTATTCCAATTCAACTTTCCTGAGTGTCATGTAAACGTACAGATTTTTTTGAAAAATTTAATAAAAATCAAAGGTACAAGACTACCTTATTTTTTTGAATGAGTGAAGAAACTACTCATACCATAAACCATTGCTAACTTTTTTGTGGATTGTGCGTAGTGTGGTGATTTTTAATGACATCGCTAATAAAACATGTTTTTCAAAAAACGAAAAGTTAACTTCTTTAACTTGTGGCTTATATGGGAGCATATACCATCCAAATATAACGGCTTGTGGTAAGTATACCTTGGATGGTTACTACATAATACTACATGGCTTTTTATCAAAACCCTCTATGGAGAAAATGTGTGACGCACTGTACTGAGAGATAGAGAGAGAGAGAGAGAGAGAGAGAGAGAGAGAGAGAGAGAGAGAGAGAGAGAGAGAGAGAGAGAGAGAG
>JAOPUD010029416.1:0-10640 GCA_027122715.1 Trisopterus minutus
TTTAGGGGAAGAATAGTCCCGGTACTATTTGGGTACTAATGGTTCCTGTTGTTTAGTTCCTGGAACTACTCGGTGCGTAAGCGGCTTTAGTGTGAGCTTTTCTCCATACATCAATGAAGTTTAACTCTCTAATAAATTGCAACAATTCCTTTCTTGTCTGGTTATGGAAGGTATCTATCCATGTAGATCTATCAATCTCAGGCTGGAGGGTGCAATTAAAATCTCCACCCATGATGGAGTTTCCAGGTAAATCGGCCATTGACAGAAACAAGTTTCTGAAAAATTAGCGGTTGTCGTCATAATAAATTGACAAGATTTAACCTTACTGAAAGAATTTCACACTGGATAACAAGGTATCTCCCAAATCTATCTTCCTCAACATTAATGAGACAAAATGGTAGTGAGTTATGTATTAGAGTGATCACCCCACGTGAGTGGGAACTAAAAGAGGCTGAGAATACTCGGCCAGGCCATCTCCTCCTCACCTTCACTACATCTTCAGGAGTAAGATGCATCTCCTGCAGAAAGACTATCTTAGCTTTCAATTGTTTAATCCTACTCATTACTTGCTTTAGCTTGACAAGCTTGTTTGCACCTCTTACATCCCAAGAGGTGAACTGAAGTTCAGATAACATACTGTGATGCTATAATGTAAATGTGTGTTGGAATTGAGCATTGAATATTGAACAAAAAGGAAACTTAATAAAATAAATCTGTGCCTTAAAACATGAAAATCAACATAAAAAGGTGTACTTCCCCAAATGAAATACACACACCTCTCCCCAGATCCACACTTTCAATAGGCCCCAGAACAGAGCCTGACTATAGCGCTACGCCCACATGAAGAGGAACAGCAAGCCTAGCGATCATGACAGAGCCCCATGCAGAAAACCAAATTTTAAACATAATAGTATATTGCAATCAGATATCAGATATAGCTACTTTGCCGTAAATTATTTTGCACACAAAGGCCTCCGCTTCCAATGCTGTGTCGAAAGTGTGCCGTCTTCCCTTGACCATTACCAGAAGAGTAGCAGGATGGATTATTCCATAGCGTAGGTCGCGCATAGAGAGGGAGGACAGTTCTTTCTTCGCCGAATCAAAGACTTTCCTCCGTTTAAGCAGATCAGCAGAAACGTCAGGAATAAACATAACCTTCTTTTCACCGACTAGTATTTTCCCCAGCAGCTTTCATAACCCGTACTTTGTCTGCGTAATTCAGGAACTTCTTCACCACCACTCTAGGTAGGACAATGATTTGCTTGTCCACCTCCTTGTTAATTGTGCCGACTCTATGCGACCTCTCTATAAGCACTGGCCCAGGAAAGATTTGTTCACCAAGCACTTCAGGAATCCATTTTTCCAAATACATGCGCACATGTCAGCTGCTTCTGTTGACTCGGTCAAACCCACCAAGCGAAGATTGGAGCGGTGTGCACGGTTTTCTAAATCATCCACTTTTAGCACTAGCTCTGCCATAGCCGTTTTCATGCTAGTGGTCTGTATTTTTAGAGATGTTAAGTCATCTTCATCGGTGCTAATTCGGTCTTCTGCTTTGGTCATTCCACCAGTCGATGCTTTATGTTCACCCTGCACTCCCTGGATAGCACTCAGTAGTCCATCAAACCTTGATGTAAAATCCTCTTTCATTGAGTGAATAGCATCAAGAATTTGGTCAGAGCTAGCAGCATCTTAGTAGACATCCTTTAAAGAATAAAGTGAGCAGAGATGCATTTTAGGATTTGAGATATTTCACATGCTAGCCAAAGAAAGTGAGATTCATTAGGTATTATAACACAGAATTTATTGATTTTACAATAAAGGCTACTACTTATTTGACTGCATCAATGAACAATTTATATATAGTATTGCACAACATCACGTATATACTGTGATAACATACTTTAATGACATATAATATATTAGTTGTTGATTCTATCATTGAATATAAATATTTATGAATGATACAATAATCATTATTTAGTAATATAAAAAGTTAATAACGACATATACAATACAGGACTAAATTAGAAGCTTGGTTGTGATTCCAATGAGCGTTAGAACAACAAAACTGTACTCATTCTGAACTGAAGAGGAAAAAGGTCTCAGGGCTCCTGGAATCCTGCCAGCTGGCAATATGACTACTGGAACAATGGCAACTGGCACACTGACTACTGGCTGTACTCCTACTGGCTGTACTCCAAGTGGCTGTACTACTACTGTCTGTACTACTGGTTGTACTCCTACTGGCTGTACTCCAAGTGGCTGTACTACTACTGTCTGTACTACTGGCTGTACTCCTACTGGCTGTACTCCAAGTGGCTGTACTACTACTGTCTGTACTCCTACTGGCTGTACTCCTACTGGCTGTACTACTACTGTATGTACTACTGTCTGTACTGCTACTGGCTGTACTCCTACTGGCTGTACTACTGGCTGTACTCCTACTGGCTGTACTCCTACTGACTGTACTCCTATTGGCTGTACTACTACTGTTTGAACTACAACTGGCTGTACTCCTACTGGCTGTACTACTGTCTGTACTACGACTGGCTGTACTCCTACTGGCTGTACTACTATCTGTGCTATGACTGGCTGTACTCCACCTGGCTGTACAACTACTGTCTGTACTACGACTGGCTGTACTCCTACTAGCTGTAATACTGTCTGTAGTACGACTGGCTGTACTCCTATTGGCTGTACTACTACTATCTGTACTACTACTGGCTGTACTCCAGGTACAATAACTACTGTTGTTGCTGTGGTAGTTGGGCCAGCTGTGGGTGTAGTTGGGCTAGCAGTGGTTGTAGTTGGGCCAGCTGTGGTTGTTGTGGGGCCAGGTGTTGTAGTCGGGCCAGCTGTGGGTGCAGTTGGGCCAGCTGTGGTAGTTGTTTGGCCAGCTGTGGTAGTTGTTGGGCCAGCTGTGGTGGTTGTTGGGCCAGCTGTGGTTGTAGTTGGGCCAGCTGTGGTAGTTGGTGGTCCAGTTGTAGTTGTAGTTGGACTAGCTGTGGTAGTTTTTAGGCTTGCTGTGGTAGTTGTTGGGACAGCTGTGGTTGTAGTTGGGACAGCTGTGGTAGTTGTTGGGCCAGCTGTGGTAGTTATTGGTCCAGCTGGGGTAGTTGTTGGGCTAGCTGTGGTAGTTGTTGGGACAGCTGTGGTGGTAGTTGGGCTAGCTGTGGTAGCTGTTGCGCCAGCTGTGGTAGTTGTTGCGCCAAATGTGGTAATTGTTAGACCAGCGGTGGTGGTACTTGGTCCAGCTGTGGTAGTGGTTGGCCCAGCTGTGGTAGTTGTTACCTCAGCTGTTGTTATAGTTGGGCTGGCTGTGGTAGTTGTTGGTCCAGCTGTGGTTGTAGTTAGTCCAGCTGTAGTAGTTGATGGGCTAGATATGGTAGTGGGTGGGCTAGCTGTGGTAGTTGTTGGGCCAGCTGTGATAGTTTTTACCACAGCGGTGGTGGTAGTTTGGCCAGCTGTGGCAGTTGTTGCACCAGCTGTAGTTGTAGTTGGGCCAACTGTGGTAGTTGTTGGGCCAGCTGTGGTTCTAGTTGGGCCAGCTGTAGTAGTTGTTGGGCTGGTCGTGGTAGTTGTTGGGCTAGTTGTGGTGGTTGTTGGGCTAGCTGTGGTTGTAGTTGGGCTAGCTATGGTTGTAGTTGGGCTAGATGTGGTAGTTGTTGGGCTAGATGTGGTAGTTGTTGGGCTTGGTGTGGTAGTTGTTGGTTCAGTTGTGGTGATAGTTGGGCTGGCTGTGGTAGTTGTTGGGCTAGTCACGGTAGTCGTTGGGCTAGCTGTGGTAGTTTTTGGGCCAGCTGTGGTTGTAGTTGGTCCAGCTGTCGTAGTTGTTGAGCCAGCTGTGGTTGTAGTTGGTCCAGCTGTCATAGTTTTTGGGCCAACTGTGGTAGTTGTTGGTCCAGCTGTGGTGGTGGTTGGGCTAGCCGTGGTAGTTGTTGGGCCAGCTGTGGTAGTTGTTGGGCTAGTCGTGATAGTTGTTGGGCTAGCTGTGGTAGTTGTTAGGCCAGCTGTGGTAGTTGTTGGGTTAGTCATGATAGTTGTTTGGCTAGCTGTGGTAGTTGTTGGGCTAGTCGTGATAGTTGTTGGGCTAGCTGTGGTAGTTGTTAGGCCTGCTGTGGTAGTTGTTGGGTTAGTCATGATAGTTGTTTGGCTAGCTGTGGTAGTTGTTGGTCCAACTGTGGTAGTTGTTACCACAGCGGTGGTGGTAGTTTGGCCCGCTGTGGTAGTTGTTGCCCCAGCTGTGGTTGTAGTTGGGCCAGCTGTGGTAGTTGTTGGGCCAGCTTTGGTAGGTGTTACCACAGCAGTGGTGGTAGTTTGGCCAGCTGTGGTAGTTGTTGCACCAGCTGTGGTTGTAGTTAGTCCAGCTGCATTAGTTGTTGGGCTAGATGTGGTAGTTGTTGGGCCAGCTGTGGTAGTTGTTACCACAGCAGTGGTGGTACTTGGAACAGCTGTGGTAGTTGTTGGTATAGCTAGTGTTGTAGTTGGCCCAGCTGTGGTTGTTGTTGGTCCAGCTGTGGTAGTGGTTGGGATAGCTGTGGTAGTTGTTACCTCAGCTGTTGTTATAGTTGGGCTGGCTGTGATAGTTGTTGGTCCAGTTGTGGTTGTAGTTAGTCCAGCTGTAGTAGTTGTTGGGCTAGATGTGGTAGTTGTTGGGCTAGATGTGGTAGTTGTTGGGCTAGCTGTGGTAGTTGTTGGGCCAGCTGTGGTAGTTGTTGGGTTTGTTGTGATAGTTGTTTGGCTAGCTGTGGTAGTTGTTGGGCTAGCTGTGGTAGTTGTTGGTCCAACTGTGGTAGTTGTTACCACTGCGGTGGTGGTAGTTTGGCCAGCTGTGGAAATTGTTGGTATAGCTAGGGTTGTAGTTGGCCCAGCTGTGGTTGTTGTGGGTCCAGCTGTGGTAGTGGTTGGGATTGCTGTGGTAGTTGTTACCTCAGTTGTTGTTATAGTTGGGCTGGCTGTGGTAGTTGTAGGGCCAGCTGTGATTGTAGTTGAGCTAGCTTTGGTAGTTGTTGGGCTAGCTGTGGTAATAGATGGGCTAGCTGTTGTAGATTTTGGGCAAGCTGTGGCTGTAGTTGGGCTAGCTGTGGTAGTCGTTGGGCCAGCTGTGGTAGTAGTTGGGCCAGCTGTGGAGGTTGTTTGGCCAGCGGTGGTAGTTGTTACCCCAGCTGTGTTTGTAGTTGGGCCAGCTGTGGTACTTGTTGGGACAGCTGTGGTAGTTGTTGGGCCAGCTGTGGTGGTTGTTGGGCCAGCTGTGGTTGTAGTTGGGCCAGCTGTAGTAGTTTTTGAACCAGCTGTGATGGTTGTTAGTCCTGCTGTGGTAGTTGTTACTCTAGCTGTGTTTGTAGTTGGGCCTTCTGTGGTAGTTTTTGGGCCAGCTGTGGTAGTTGTTACCACAGCTGTTGTTGTAGTTGGGCTAGCTGTGGTAGTTGTTTGGCCAGCTTTGGTAGTTGTTGGGCTAGTCGTGATAGTTGTTGGGCTAGCTGTGGTAGTTGTTGGGTTTGTCGTGATAGTTGTTTGGCTAGCTGTGGTAGTTGTTGGGCTAGCTGTGGTAGTTGTTGGTCCAACTGTGGTAGTTGTTACCACTGCGGTGTTGGTAGTTTGGCCAGCTGTGGTAGTTGTTGCACCAGCTGTGGTTGTAGTTGGGCCACCTGTGGTAGTTGTTGGGCCAGCTGTGGTTGTAGTTGGGCCAGCTGGGGTAGTTGTAGGGCCAGCTGTGATTGTAGTTGAGCTAGCTTTGGTAGTTGTTGGGCTAGCTGTGGTAGTAGATGGGCTAGCTGTGGTAGATTTTGGGCAAGCTGTGGCTGTAGTTCGGCTAGCTGTGGTAGTCGTTGGGCTAGCTGTTGTGGTTTTTTGGCCAGCTGTGGTAGTTGTGTGGCCAGCTGTGGTAGTTGTTGGTCCAGCTGTGGCAGTTGTTGGGCCAGCTGTGGTGGTTGTTGGGCCAGATGTGGTAGTTGTTTGGCCAGCTGTGGTTGTAGTTAGGCCAGCTGTGGTTGTTGTTTGGCCAGCGGTGGTAGTTGTTACCCCAGCTGTGTTTGTAGTTGGGCCGGCTGTGGTAGTTGTTTGGCCAGCTGTGGTAGTTGTTACCACAGCTGTTGTTGTAGTTGGGCTAGCTGTGGTAGTTGTTGGGCCAGCTGTGGTAGTTGTTTGGCTAGTCATGATAGTTGTTGGGTTAGCTGTGGTAGTTGTTGGGCCAGCTGTGGTAGTTGTTGGATTAGTCGTGATAGTTGTTTGGCTAGCTGTGGTAGTTGTTGGGCTAGCTGTGGTTGTAGTTGGGCCAGCTGTGGTAGTTGTTGTGCCAGCTGTGGTAGTTGTAAGCACAGAGGTGGTGGTAGTTTGGCCAGCTGTGGTAGTTGTTGCACCAGCTGTGGTTGTAGTTAGACCATCTGTGGTAGTTGTTTGGCCAGCTGTGGTTGTAGTTGGGCCAACCGTGGTAGTTGTTGGGCTGGTCGTGGTAGTTGTTGGGCTAGCTGTCGTAGTTGTTGGGCCAGCTGTGGTTGTAGTTGGGCTGGATGTGGTAGTAGTTTGGCTAGCTGTTGTGGTTGTTGGGCTAGATGTGGTAGTTGTTGGGCGAGATGAGGTAGTTGTTGGGCTAGTTGTGGTAGTTGTTGGGCTTGGTGTGGTAGTTGTTGGTCCTGTCGTTGTTTTAGTTGGGCTAGCTGTGGTAGTTGTTGGGGTAGATGTGGTAGTTGTTGGGCTAGCTGTGGTTGTAGTTGTCCTAGATGTGGTAGTTGTAGGGCTAGCTGTGGTCGTAGTTGTGCCAGATGTGCTAGTTTTTGGGCTAGATGTGGTTGTAGTTGGGATGTATGCGGTAGTCGTTGGGCTAGGAGTGGTAGTTGTTGGGCTAGATGTAGTTGTTGTGCTAGCTGTGGTCGAGCAACTGTGTTTGTTGTTATCCTTTTTGCATCGAGAATCCTGTTTCCCATATGTTGTCCCTAAAACTACAACCCAAAATAAAATACCCATCAATCATTTATTTTCAAAATCATAAACCACATATTCATATTTATGTAAAGAAGTACCTAATCATGATGTGGTTATAGAGATTAAATAGCTGTTTAACTTACGAAGAGACAGGAGAAGTAGAATGAATCCTGTCCTCAAGAACATTTTCATTGGCTTTTATCTGTGAAAATTTGAATGATTGTTCTTATATGAACATGAATCTTATATTGAATATTGTCACACTGTTATTCTTGATTAAACATCAAACAGAATTTTTCAAAGACGTTTCACACTTCCCCAGTGACATTTTATATTGTTATTCTAAGTATTTGTCCTGTGGTGGCAACAAAACTAAAGTAACACATTATCATTACATATCAAGAAGCCTAAAATCTAAGAACTGAAAAATCCTAGCACGCAAAGATACTCACAGATTCAGTTGGTTTTAAGAAGCGCTTTCCTCTTGTTTTTTCAGGCTTCTCTTCTCGTGATAATACTCTGTAAACAACTGTAAATGGAGCAATATTATTACTGAATACATATTGTGATAATTATCAATCAATATAAATGTGTTATAATAATATCAATCAATTATAAATGTGATATAACTTTTGGCCATATGGTCCAACTCTGCATTACATACAGTATATCTAACAGATAACCCTAACCCAATCTAATAAATGACATGGCAAAGAACTCATCACCTTAACACACAGCAATACTTACTGATTCAGTTGGTTTTAGTCACATTGAGATGGTGTCCAAAGTCTTATAGTTCCCCCTCTGCTTTGCTCCTTGATCGTTCCAAATGGACAGAGCACTCACTTTATATCACTCCTCACACTCCTTACTGACGACGCTTGACATCACAAGCAATTAATACATTTCTCCCCAATTGTGTAGTTGGACATTGGTGTAACAAGTGTAATGACTAGTTTGCCATGTGAAGCTTTGTGTTCTGTGCATGTACTAATTACAACTTTTGTCTCTGGGTTTGGGTCAACAGGGTGAGCAACATTGGGCTATTTTGACTCATGGAGCCATGAGCCATGACTCATGGAGCCGTACACTGTGATACTTCTTAATTTTATCTTAATCACTTGCTAATTGAGTATGAGGAGGCAAAGTTCACGGCCACATAGCATGCATACTTCCTTTCAAAACATTTATGTTGTTTCTTTGTTTCTATCTTGACCATGGCCCATGGTTTTTCATGACTAAACAGCTCCTTCCTCAGTTGTCTTTTTGTTAATGTCCTGGTTTACTCAAGGCTTCATCCCTTTCTGCCAGTGGCTAGCACCTCACAAATGTTCTTGGTTGTTTTGCGTTATTATTATATGAGTTAAGCTCATAGAATTTACAAAATACTCAGAAAGTCCCAAACCTTCTTTAAATCATCACTAAAGAACCTGTCCTACAGGTTTTTATACCAGCGCAGTAAAATCATATTTTCAAAGCAGATGTTGACTGAATGTTATCCTAAAGTACCTATGGAGTCAAAGATAAAACTTTGCTCATGATTGACACAAACATTTTAAATCCAAGATGAAACCCTCTGAGAGAAGATCATCTCATGGCTGCTGCAATGCTTTACTGGCTAGGCTCAGAACATACCTGCTACTGAAGTTCTGCATACAAGTAGTATTCTTACGAGTATTCGGCCCACAACCAACCCTGACCCTCGTGGTCCTGTGAGGTTTGCTAGTCCTCAGGACCTCCTGAGTCTGCAAGTCTTCAGGACCATCTGAGGTCTGCTAGTCTTCAGGACCACTTGAGGTCTGCTGTCCCTCAGGACCACTTGAGGTCTGTGGACCCTCAGGATCATCTGAGGTCTGCTGACCCTAAGGACCACTTGAAGTCTGCAAGTCTTCAGGACCATCTGAGGTCTGCTAGGCTTCAGGACCACTTGAGGTCTGCTGACCCTCAGGACCACCTGAGGTCTGTGGACCCTCAGGATCACCTGAGGTCTGCTGACCCTCAGGACCACCTGAGGTCTGCTGGCCACCTGCTTTTTCAGCCATTCTAGCAGTTGAATATACCACCACACTCCACCTAAGAGGCTTTACTGGGCTCCTCTAATGACCAGGTCACAGATTGATGCTTAAACCGGTTTATTGCATTATTCTGAGCAATATGACACACAGACCATGTAGTTGTCTAACGGGATTTGGCACCGTCCTCTCCAGTTGGAAACTTGCGCTACTGGAGAGAGGTAGGCATGTAGAGTGCTCCTGGTGCATAATTGTTATAAAGTGTTATAAAGTTATAAAACACAGTTAAAACATAAAACCAAATGTATATAATTAAATTAAAAGGTTGCAGGTGTTGGTTGTTGGCAAAAATGTATTCAAGTTAACAAACTTTTATATCCAGCTTGGCCGTCTTTGTTTAATTTGGCACTCTTTGTGTTCCCTTGTTTAGAGTGCGAGACGGAATGTGTTGCCGCACAGAATAAAGACATGGCAAAGCAGCAGTTGTCCCCCGACTCACTCACTACACAACTCAGAATTAGTCGACGCAAGTTCAGGCCCTCTCCTGGAACAAATCACCTTATCGTGGTGGCGTGGTTTGTGTGTCCCTGTGAATCTGAGGGCTGTGACGTCTGGAGCCTTGTGCTCCTGGTAGGGTCTCCCATGGCAGAGTGGTCTCAGGTGAGGGACCAGACTAAGAATGTTTCACCAAGACCCTATGAAGAAACAGAATAGAGGAGGAGAGACCCTTCCCGGAGGAAGCCCAGGGCCCCCGTCTGGTGCCAGGCCCAGACGGAGGGCTCGCCAGCGAGTGCCTGGTGGCCGGGTTTGCCACGGAGCCCGGCCGGGCACAGCCCGAACAAGCTACGTGGGACCCCCCCTGTTTGTCCTGTGGGCCCACTACCTGCAGAAAGCACCGCTGCGGTTGGATGAGCTGCCACATGGCTGGCAGTGAAAGTCAGGGGTCCCGACGGATTAGACCCGAGCAGCAGAAGCTGGCTCTGGGGACGTGGAACCTCCTCACTGTAGGGAAAGGAACTGGAGCTTGTGAGGGAGGTGGAGTGCTACCAATTAGATCTGGTGGGGCTTACCTCTACGCACAGTCTCAGCTCAGGTACCGTACTCCTGGATAGGGGTTGGACTCTATTCTTCTCCAGAATTGCCAGTCGCGTGAGGTGCCGTGCGGGTGTGGGGATACTCATAAATCCCCGGCTGATCGCCGCTGAACACCTAAGGGTGGTGGGGGGGAAAACTCTGAATGTTGTTTATGCGTATGCACCGAACAGCAGTTCAGAGTACTCAGCCTTCTTGGAGACCCTGAATGGAGTCCTTTATGGGGTTCCGTTAGGGGATTCCGTAGTTCTGCTGGGAGACTTCAACGGACATGTGGGCAATGATGGAGACACCTGGAGAGGGAGGAACCGCCTCCCTGATCTTAACCCGAGCGGCCGTTTGTTACTGGACTTCTGTGCTAGTCATGGATTGTCCATAACGAACACCGGGAACAACGTGGTGTCCCTTGTTGGGAAAAAATGGTCTGCCTAGTTACTCGAACAGACAAACTGAGACGGAGAGGAGATAAAATTATCGACACGAGGGCCTCAGATTTATTCAGTAAGGTGACGAAGGCTATACTGGGTTATAAAGTGTAAGAGATCGATCGAGCAAAAATGTCTAAGTCCCTAACAGCGCTGAGGTCGTCTGGAGCTTCTCCTCCGTGGAGGT
>JAOPUD010029444.1:0-10620 GCA_027122715.1 Trisopterus minutus
CGGGTCTTACCTAACACAGAAGCGACCACAGAGGCCTAGGTTCAGCTGCCTCTGCTCGACTACGTCCAGTAACCCATTATGTGGACAGGCGATGGCCTGATTTAAGCCAAGATGTGATGAAAGGAGTTGGATCGAATCTCTCCAATGGAGGTCCATTAAGGTCCACAAAAAGTAGTGATGAGAGGCTGGCTTCACGCAGTCTATTGCGAGTCTTACTGTCAGTGTCATTTACAGCTGAAAAGCCCCTCTTGCAGTCCGATGACGTGGTCAGGTATGTTCTGCTTGCTATGGACAGCTTCTGCTGTCCATAGCTTTTTCTTCTTTTTTTCCATAAAGGATAAGTGCGTTGCGGTCCTGTGGCCAAAAGCGCTTGTCAAGGGGTTTGAGCATATGAACGAGATCTGACTCTGGCATTCGCTTCTTAAGATTGTCGATGACAGCCTGATAGAACTGACCCCTTTTAATCTTACCGCTGCTCTCAACTAGCTCCACACCTTTGAACAGTCCTGATATGCGTTCCACAGCCTTCTCTGCTGATTTACCTCCACACTCTTTTGTAGCGTAAAGTACATCAATGCACTGCTGAATACGACGACTAGCACACACTAAATCGATGTCCCTTTGCTGCAACCTTAGTGAGAGGGCCTGCAGCTCACGAAGCATGTCTTTCATGCAAGCCAGATCGGCTACAAATCCAGCGTTAGAGAGTTGTTTGTGGAGCCCAAGGTACTTCTTCCTATCAGTGTCATTGCGAGATGGATCCTCACTTGCGGTTTTAAAGTGGCTTGCTAAAGCAGGGTAGTTGTTCCAGACGGCTTTGACAGTTCTAAAACTACTTGCCACCCACCTGATGGTAAAAATCTGCCCGATTTTCAAAACCTGCATGTTCAACTCCTCTGCTGCCTCCTGGAGTAGTCTGGTATTCTTTGCGGACTGGTGGTACAAAGCGTACAGTTTTGAAATGAAAAACTCAAAGTGGTTACATCCAGCAACATCTTTTAGAGCGTCATGGACTGCTAATTCTGCGCGGTGGCAAAGACAATGTACTGACTGAATATTTGGGAAATCCTTTTTCAGGCGAACAATGACTCCACTGTTTTTGCCCGTGAGGACAGACGCGCCATCAGTGGCTATGCTGATGAGATTATTAGACAAAAACTCGTCATCAAAACCTGCTTTACGTAGAGCCTCTCTCAGGCTGTTGTAGATGGACTCAGCGTCTGTGCCCTCCGTTAATTCTTTGAGGTCTAGAAAGACATTATCCACAGCCCCTTTTCCTGTCACGTCACATCTCACATATAAAATCATATATGCACGTCCGTGCACTGTGCTCTCATCGATAGTGATGCTTAGTTTTGACTGGGTCTTTTTAATATTAGAAACAAACTTGTTGCGCATTTCATGTGAAATGTGCTCAATAATCTGAGCACAGGATTTATCGGATCTGTGTACAGGGCCTACCTTTGCCCCATTGATCTCTTGGAGCTGCATGACGGGTGGGAGTTTTTTAAAAGGCATCCTTTCCTTTGCTACCATACAGGCAGATCTGAATGCGATGGCCGTTTCCTCCAACAACTTTGCGTTGATTGCAAGAATCTTGTTCGGCAGTATTGCTTTTTGTCTTGTTTCTGCCAGTTCAACTGCCCTGTTGTGCGACACAATATCCCGGTGCTTATATATTTTCTTACGAAAGTTGTTTTGTCTTTTACTGGTTACTTCCCCGTTAATCCACTCTTCTGACAAGTGTGTTCCAGTTTTATCAATGAGGACAAGGCATTTAGCATCCCTGCAAAGAGAACATCCTACACATCCATCCTTGGAGAATAGCCATGGTAGGCGTTTGGTCCACTCATCCCACTGTTGGCTGGTCCAGCCAGCCGGGACCACCCCCGCAACTTCGCATCCCCTATCTCCGGCAGCAGGCGGGAAGGAAGAAGAAGAGCCATTGGGGTGATCATCAGCATCATCATCCTCTTCCTCATCTCCTTTGCCTCTACTACTATGGCTATCTTCTTGGCTCTTGGCTCGTCTTGTTCTGTTTCTTTAGCCCCCACAGTAACGTTAACGTTAGTGGTCAAGTTAATATTAGAACTAACGTTAGCTGCCTCTTCTCTCGGCTTTGTAGTAGTCCCAACGTCCGATGTGCTACCACCAGCTACAGACGGCTGGTCCTCTTTTTCAGTTTGTTTGGGCGTCTTTTTATAGAAATCGCCCAAGGTGAGTTGCTTTCTTTTTTTAGACATGTCAGCAACAATGGCGCACAGGTGACAGTCTTTTAAGCAAGTTAACTAAACAAGCTTGTGTGATTGGGTAGTGGGGCTGCAGACAGCGCCCCCACGCTTCGAGCGGCAATAATGACGAGCATTAGGCTACGTTGTTTTCATGAATCATAAACTCAAAATATAATTTTATTTCACTTATTTTACACCTTTTAGAAAGACATGCCCAAAATAGCATTTATTTGGATATCATATAAATATTTTAGAGCTCCCCCAAAATTTCACAAACCATGTTTCCAGGGGAGCTCATGTCACCACTAGGGGAGCTATAGCTCCCCCTGCTCCCCTTTAATTCGCACACTGCGGTGAGCTTATTACGTACCGTTTTGTTTTGGATACCAACTCTCTCCAAGAGAAGGGTTGCCTGGAGCTAGTAATCAAACAGGGAACCCGCCTTAAAAATGAATGATTCCAAGAATGGACCTATGAGAAAATGCATCATAGTGCACCTCATCCTGAGGTGTGGAGGCCCACCACCACACGGTGTGAGGCTGATGAGAGAGGCCCACCACCAGCTGATGATAAGCCACGGTAGGTGATGTTACTAGATCAACTGATCTTTACATCGGTCAACATTAAGTCAATTGATGAGATGCTAGGTGGTTATTCTTTAAAGCTGATAATTGTTGACTTTGAGTGGAGCCCCTAGAATACATGCTGCCATGCGGCCATGCAGTGTAGTTCACCGCTGGGAGCTCAGTCAGCGCTGCGGACGGCCAACACAACCTGCTCTCCTCTGTCTGCCATGACACTCTCCAGCTAGACCATGTAGAAAAGACCGCCGACATCGCTACGTGGAGGGGCCCAGGCTGGGAGGGGCCGACCTGCTTTATCTTTCTTTCCACACATAAAATAATATACATGTTGTATATAAAAATAATGGAAAGTTATAAAGTCACACTGCACACAACCACGTGTAGAATTGTCCTGCTCCCCCGCCTCCCATCAGCCCAGTGGTTGTGACTCCTCTCCCTGGGGACTCCCCTCCCTGGGGACTCCTCTCCCTGGGGACTCCTCTCCCTGGGGACTCCCCTCCCTGGGGACTCCTCTCCCTGGGGACTCCTCTCCTGGCGGCTTTGGTTTTTCTTAGCCGTCCCCAGTGGCAGGATGCAGGAGAAGCCTTGTTGTCCTTTTTCCTCCGTTTTCATAGATTCTGTGAAATACTTGTTGAGTCAGAAGTTACAGACTCAATTTAATCTCTTGATCATCGCTTTGAGTGTTCTTATGAGAACTATTATTTATAGATCTGTTGTGTTTAGCAGGCCCTCAGCCTACTGAGTCTGATGTGCCCTGTGACTGTCTGTGGACGGGGGTCCAGCAGGAGTACATTGATTCACCTTAGCCCATAAGGAGAGGCCTAGACGGCGTGGCCTACATGAAATCAACCGATAGATAATGACATTATAACTCCAGTTCTATGATTGTAGGCGTAGCCGTCTAGTTTCCCTCCTGCTGTTCCCTCCGACTGCTGAAAGAACAGCGGAGTAGGCTGGTGGAGGACGGACGCTGCTCAGCGCTGCCTTATATACACGGTGCCGTGGGGAATGTGGGCGGGGCCCACGTTGATCGGTGCATAGCTGAAATGTTCAGTGCGTGCGAGAGCGAGCGCACGGGACAAGCCTATAGGGTGAAGGCCTCGGTGCCTATGCCTACAATCATAGAACTAGAGTTATAATATCATAACTATCGTTATACTGCCTTCCTTAATGGTCAGAGTACAAATGTATTATTATAAACAAACAAAACTAGATGATAAAAGAAGGTTTTATAGGATCAATTCATGTGGTGCTTACCCGGTCCTAGCTCATGGTCTCATGGGCGGACCGAGCAGGGAAAGGGGAGGTGACCTGAGGTACTACTGCAGGGTTTACACCTAACGCCATTTCTAGCTGCTGGGGGCCATAGGCCCAAGCTTAGGTATCTACTTATACCGAGAACCATTTTCTTATTTTTCTTCTTTCTTATCTTTCAAAGACTAGCATTCGATTAACTGTATACAAAGTGCTATTACTGTGCTTTTATTATATACTATACTATTGTATTCTAGTCTAACTGCCTCGTTCGCGTTTTTTTCATTTCTTTTTTTTTTGCTCAGCAAGAGAAATCTGGTCTCTTTCGGGATTGAAGAATGAAAGTGACTGAAGTCAGGTTGGACGTCTGAGGTGGATATGGGAAGGACATCCACCAGGTGATGTCCTGGATTAGTTGAACTTCCTCTCTGAGAATATTTGTTCACAGATGTAGGTCCATCCAAAAATAACCAGTAGCAGTCCTCCTCGTGGGGAAAGTTCTCCTGTTTGAGAGAAGAATAGAAATTGAGCAGTGATACTGACTTTGAATCAGTACTGTGTCAGACTGCAGGTCTGAAAGTTATCCACACTGCAAGATACAGAGATACATATTATGAAGGGAGTGAAGTGAAGGGAGAAGAAAACTAAACTAAAAGGTAATTGTTCATTCAGGAACATTGCACAGTTGTGATTACATTGCCCTTCCATTGATCCAATCAGTTTCAGATAGATATAACATCAACATTTGTAATGGATTATAAATTGACCCATCTTGCTGTGTATTTTGCTTTTTGGCCATTTTCAAATACTTATTTCCTTCAAATGTATAGTGTCCAAATGACCGATTTGATTCAGTGTAATGAAAGTGATTGTTAGGATTTGAGCTTGAATGATGATGTTTCAGAGATGAATAATAATCATATTGTAATCAATTGTATCAAATAAATAGATTCCCTGATCACCAATTGCAGCAAGCCAGGTTCCACTGAATGGTAGCCTCTCAGCTCTGACAGCTTGAACTGTTGAATCCATCTTCACCAGCACCCTGAAATGTTCGCCTCCAGGATTAATGCCGGTAGCCTAGAGAGCAAAACAAACGTCTTCTCAACTCCATCTTCACCAACCAGGTGGGTACGTCACAAGGTGTTCTGAACTCCATCTTCACTAACCAGGTGGGTACGTCACAAGGTGTTCTGAACTCCATCTTCACTATAAGTAATAACACTGTTGGAAGAAGTTCTGTGCATTAGTGTGACTGTCACTATGGATTTGTTTTGTCCACTAATGGGCCTGCTAGCCTGGATATTGACCTTCTGTTCTAGTGAGCTGAATGCCCTGCAAGTATAGAGCGGACTTTGGTCCAAGTCCAAGCAACTACCACTCTCAGAGCAAACCACTGCAGGACAGGATGCAGTTGGTTTTCAGAGGGCGGCACATTGATTAGCAGCTGAGCTTGGCTCCGTCTGCGTTTAGCTGTGAGTGTGTGTGTGGTTTCCTGGTTCATGGGGGACAGGAGTAGGGGGGAGGGGCTCTCTTCCTTCCACACAGACATTGGCGTAAGTTAAAGGGAGCAATTAAGAGGGAGGCATAGATGCTGCCTCAGTCCTTCTGGGGGCCACCCAGAAGGTGACACCACTCCTTGGTTCAGCTTAGGAGTGGTGTCACCTCCTGACACCACTCCTAAGCTGTTGCTAACCAGCTAGTGGGAAGGACGTGGTCGTAAAGGGCTTCTCTGCCCTGCAGAGACCCCCTGGGTCAGGGTGGTGAGCCCTGCAGAGACCCCCTGGGTCAGGGGCGGTCAGCCCTGCAGAGACCCCTGGGTTAGGGTGGTCAGGCCTGCAGAGACCCCCTGGGTCAGGGTGGTGAGCCCTGCAGAGACCCCCTGGGTCAGGGCGGTGGGATCCATGGAGCACAGCCTGTCATTGATCTCTCGCTGATCACCAAACCGTGGTCCTTAAATTCTTTAACCGGAGCAAGAATCCTGCCCACATTTCCCAGACTCAGAAACGCAAACACAGCAGCATAGGCAAGGAGTAAATATGTGTGTATGACAGGCAAAATAGATGCTGTGATTATCAGCCTGTGATTATGTCCCTGGTACGAGGTGTCAGAGATTAGATTCTTCTGTTGTGGAGCACACCAGCAGTACTCAATGAAGGCACGCGCACACACACACACAAAGCCCAAGTGAACGTGCAAATATATGCATGTGTATTGGCAGACATTAGCAGAACTACCCTGGCTGTTGCCCTGCGTGGTTGACTCCGCCGTCGGTGTGTCAAGGCCTGTATTAACCGCTTTGGATAAGAGCGTCTGCTAAATGCCCTAAATGTAAATGCTATGTCTGTCACGTCATCCTGAATGATGTCAGAACCAGCATCGTTAGAGCGCTTAGTGTCTTCAGGAGACATGTCTGAACGCTACGACTGAATCAGTGCTGCTGAAACCAGAATGACAACCAGAGCCTCTGGCTGGGCCGGAGCCAGAGCCAGGTGGGGTCAGGGGGCCGGAGCCAGAGCCAGGTGGGGTCAGGGGGCCGGAGCCAGAGCCAGGTGGAGTCAGGGTCTGGGTTAGAGTCAGGGTCAGGGTCGGGGTCAGTAAGGGTCGGGGTCGGGGTCAGTCAGGATCAGGGTCAGGGTTAGGGTCGGGGTCAGTCAGGGTCAGGGTCATGGTCATGGTCAGGGTCAGCCAGGGTCAGGGTTGGTGTGACGGTCCAGAGGACCGCACAGGAGAGGTGCCGGAGTGGCACTCGTCTGACCTCCCGATTATTGTTCGCCACGTTATTTGCGCCATGTTACTGTTACGACTTTTGTGTATAGAAATGACACACAAGTATATAACGTCAATGCAGGTTGCACATATTTATTGCTTACATAACACTTACATAGTAAGAGAGATTTAGAGTATTGGTATCTGCTGTTGTTGTGCGGCTCCGGCGTCGACGGGCAAAGGATGCCGAATGGGAATGGGGACGCTGATATTGGTTCCGGGCGTAATTAGGCCCGGACCAACTGTAATTTTACTATGGGGGAGTTTACCATAGAAGTGGCCTTGATCAAGCCGTCTGTGTGGAATTCCTGTGTATATGTGTAAGTAGTGGGATGTGAAGATTAATCCTAAGGGCAGGTGCAATATATGTGTTTTCTCAGAGTTGGTTTTGTTGTTGGTGGCACAGTTGTTTGTTGAATGTTCCCCTGTTGATTGTTAATGGTGCTGGTCGCCGTGTATATGTTTCCCCTGTTTTTGTTGCTGTTTAGTTGGGTCGGGTGGTGTCCATGTGGTTACACCCCCGCTGAGAAATGTAGACCTCTGCAGAAGAGGCTGCAACCGTACTTGGTCATTAATTTTTGACGTTTATAGGTAATTGCTTTTGTTTGTATTTTCTTTGCCTAATTTAATTTTCCTATTTTTTGCATTTGATGCTTTTGGACCCTACCACGCTTGATCATTTTGTTCAAGCCCTTTTGTTATTATAACAGTCCTTTAAGCTACTTCTGCTTCCTTGGCCAAGCCCAGAGTTTTGTGTACGCGACCCCCGCTCGGTTCCGTTACAAGGAGCCCCATAGACTTACTTCTGCTAGCAACACATTTTTCAAAAAGTTTTTCCAAATTTTTAGATCAGAATCTATACTGACATACAAAATAATGTACACCAAAAAATGAGCCTCTGAGAAATGCCGCAAGAAAGCTGGGCGAATTTCCCACTTGGACCTAGGAAGGCTGGTGTCTGAGGCATCTGGAACACACCGTTAGACCAGAGCTAGTTCTAGAGACAGGGTTAGAGCTTTAGACCAGAGTTAGTTATTTGGGCCAGGGCTAGTTCTTACACAGGGTCAGATCTTTATACAAGGGTTAGTTCTTACAAAGGGTTAGAGTTAGATCTTTGGACAGGGTACGGTCTTTAGACCAGGACTGGTTCTATAGACAGGGGTAGAGCTTTAGACCAGGACTGGTTCTATAGACAGGGGTAGAGCTTTAGACCAGGACTGGTTCTATAGACAGGGGTAGATCTTTAGAGCAGGGCTGGTTCTATAGACAGGGGTAGAGCTTTAGAGCAGGGCTGGTTCTATAGACAGGGGTAGAGCTTTAGAGCAGGGCTGGTTCTATAGACAGGGGTAGATCTTTAGAGCAGGACTGGTTCTATAGACAGGGGTAGAGCTTTAGAGCAGGACTGGTTCTATAGACAGGGGTAGAGCTTTAGAGCAGGGCTTGTTCTATAGACATCATTAGAGTAAGATCTTAAGACAGTGTTAGGACCAATATCATTTTCTCTCACCCAGGTCGTGTCTGGACGACCTTGTATCCAAACCATCCAGAAGGATCGCCGAAACTTAGCGTTCGCCAGGCTGGGGAATCCACGTTAAAGGCTTGGGCTGCCCGCAAGACTGAAAACAAAATAATTATCTGTGAGGTTGTGTAAGTGTTTGTGTTTGTAGTGTGTGTGTCTAAGGAGTCTGTGTGTGTATTTGTGTGTAATGCTAGAAAGAGAAACATTAATGTGTTCGAGTGAGAGAGAGAGAGAATGGGAGAGGCATAGAAGAGATAAGAAGTGTAAAGGTGTGTGTGAGAATAAGTATTTAGGTCAGTTAGAAGGATGTGCTATTTCTTCTAAATACAGACACCACAACACACAACAAGCCGGAAAAGACAATGGTTCATGCAACATGAACCCCAGAGTCACATAGGAAACACAAAAATCGACTGTCTTGAGAATCGAGACAGAATTAATAAGCATTAAAATGACAAAATAGCACTGTTTAATGTGTCTTTGTTACCTGAGAAGCACACTACAAGAGTGATCATCCTGTCCATCACGGTTGTATTTTCGCTCCCCAGACTGTGTGCTGTGAAAGAGAAGTGGCAACTGTAGAAAGCAGAAGGCTGAGCGTCAGCAGGCATTGGGGGGGGGGCTCTGTCTGTTACAACATCACCATAATCACCCCATGTCCGGCCACCAGGTCACGGCTGAGATGCAACTCCCCGAGGTGTAGCCCAGTGGCTGGGGTACGAAGAGGAAGTGGGCTGCTATGAGAAAAAAAAGGTGTCACTGCAGCTGAACTGGGTCCATGGCCCCGGCCCACAGCTATACGCAGTCAGAGAGCCTCGTATCTGATGGGAAGGTGACATTGCAAGCAGAATTTTCCGGCCCTGATGTAAATAAATGTTCATGTCCTTCACACATCCACACACCAACGGTGGAGTCAGCCACTGGGAGGCGTCTGCTCAGGGACACCTCCACACTCAGCTAGGAGGAGCCCAGTCAACCCACGCTACCGCCTAAGCTACTGTCGCCCCGCTATTACCGGTACCTCATAAACCACAGGATATTAACGCAAGCATATTACCAATAAGTTGTACGAGTAAGACCCTATAGGCGAGGCTTCCGTAACATTCTAACCCTAACCCTAACCCTAACCACGTGCCAGAGGCATCAAGATTACACTAGATCAGCTCTTAAAAGGAAAGGTGCGTGTGTGTGACTGTTTCAAGTGGAATACAGTTGGGCTGTGTCCAGTGTGTGTGTGTGCATGTGTTTGGGGGGTATGTGTGGGCATTGTGGTGCATTATTCTTATGAAGTGCATATTATAGGGAACTACACATTATTACAACAGTCTTTGCAAAATGGTAATGCCTAAAATTGAACAACGTTTGTTCTTCTTTTAATGAAATATACTTCCACTTTGTTTAATTCTGTCTCGATTGCGTAAGCAACAGACCATTTACATCAGTGGTGGCCATCTTTGTTGTTGCTGACACCTCTGCACTGCCATCATATTTATCTTGGCTCATGCTAGATAAATAACTTATAAAAATGAAGAGTCTGGGAGGGAGACCAGACCTACGTATCTGCAGAGCAAATAAAACATGAGCTGGCGAGATTTGTCTGGTTCCCAGACTATGAACAGACTGGTGTGGTCTGACTTTAGTTAACGTTGATTGGGTGAAGAATGTTCGTATTTGCTGGCTGCAAAATTCAAGAGGAGCTAATTGGACTGGTATCAAAGCGCGCTTTATCGAACACGCTACTTAGCGCAATAAATAGCTTGTCAAAAAGTCGTCCATACACCACCAAAACACAGTGATCCGAACACTTAATGTGTGTTCATTCGTTTACTACAAAAGTGTATCTTTTGTGTATCTCCTTCTGCGTTGACAGAAACACACACACGTGTGCACACACATCTTTATTTTGCGTGTGTGTCTGTGTGCGTGCATGTGTGCATGTTTGTATGTGTGTGTGTGTGTGTGTGTGTGTGTGTGTGTGTGTGTCTGTGCGTGTGTGTGCGTGTGTGTGCAGTTTGGGCTTGACCTCTCATCCCAAGGAGATTTGCTCTGATATGCGTGGCACACATGAAGAGATTGACTCCACCGGCCAATCACACAACAGGTCAGCCAAAGGTCAGTCAAAGGTTGCACAGCTGCACACACTTGGCTCCCCTGGGTTGGATTTCTAAGGGGTGCAAGGCCATCCCGTGTGCAGTGTGTGTGTGTGTGTGTGTGTGTGTGTGTGTGTGTGTGTGTGTGTGTGTGTGTGTGTGTGTGTGTGTGT
>JAOPUD010029482.1:0-10583 GCA_027122715.1 Trisopterus minutus
TGTTCCGCCAACTCAGTGGTAACTCTCTAGGCCTCATAGTGCTTATCTATTAGTGATTCTTGTGATTCTCCTGTTGCATTTTGCCTGCAAGTTACACCGGTCTTCCTGTTGTGCTGTAGAGACCTTCCCGTGCTATCCAGCTACCTGTGCTACCTAGCTCCAGTTGGTTCATCATCCACCTTCCTGTTCACACCTTGGCCCCCCCTCATCACCATTCCTCCCTTTGTGCAAATCAACTTGTGAAACCATCCATCCTGCCTGCGGATCTGCACCTGGGTCCAGTTTAAACACAACCGTAACACATCCTCTTGTTTTGGATTCTGCTGTCTGCTCATACCTTTGCTTTACAAGGACACAATGAGATTTTTTGTCACATACATAGAACTACTATTGTAAAATATGTATTGAAATAACATTTGGTTATGCTTTACATTAGAACGAAACCGAGAGCGACACATAATAGAAAAAACAACAACACTAGATGACCTGAGCATGCAAAGTAAATGTCCCGGCAATAGATTTCAGACACAGCCTTATCATACAACATCAAAGTCAAACCTTGCCATGTCTTTCTCCCTTTACCTCTTTTTAGTGGTTGGGGTGTGAAAGTAGACAGATGGAACCCAGTCAGGGGACAGCAAGTAATCCGATTTGGCACCTGGAATAATAAAATAATATAATATAATATGATAGATAAAACCTTATTGCCACACAATGTTTAAGGTATTTAGTAGCAGGTCTTTCTAGGTGCTGTCTGTTAGCTTGCTAACATAACTATGGACTAGGATTATATTTACATTTAGTCATTTAGCAGATGCTTTTATCCAAAGCGACTTACATTATAACATTCAAGCTACATTGAAACAGAGATATTAGTGTAACAATAACTAAATACTGCTAAGAGAAGAGCTGGGTCTTCAAGTGGATTAACTCCAAGGGAGCTAACAGCTGTGTAAAGCAGACAAGAAGGTTTTAAGATAATCAAATAGGATGGTAATAATTCCTCTGAAATAATCTACCTCTACTGTTGGGTCTTCTCTGGTTCTCATTGAAAACCATAGATATTAGCCAAACACGATAGCTGCTAGCCTAGCTTAGACTCATAACACAAACAGCTGACTCGCCGAACCAGCTGGTGTTGTTGATACACGACACTACTGGATAACTTTAAGACACGATTCATTAAGATCATACCCTCGTTGTATTCAAACAAATATTGAAAATCACTGCACAGATGCGTATACTGTGAAGGTTGCCAAGTCCCATTTCCTGAAACGGTTGCCCGTTTGATAGCCTGCATCTATAGTTGTCTTCTCTCTGGATTCTCCAGATGGGATCCGGTAAAAACATTACCCTGGCTTCACTCCGAGGCGGTTAGTGCATCCAATTGCAAAACAAACAACTATCTGGCATGTTTTTTTCACCTCAAAATACCAACTGTTGTTGTGTGTGGTAAAACGGCCGACGTCCTGATTAGGTTACTAGGTTTCGTTGCTGTATGATGTTCTTGCCCGCCAGCCAGTCGTTGTGACATCACATGCAAAGTATGAATAGGATTAGTGGCGAAAAAGGAAAGGCCATTTTATTAGTGTTGTGCTGAATCACACAGCACGTATGTGTCATAATCGGGTAACTAAACGAATAAGACCTGAACAGGACTTGTAAAATGCATGTAAACACTTTTATCCGATCTACGTCGCACAAAAATCGGCACATGAATGGACAAGCTAAACGGGATAAGACCACCTAGATAAGTCATTCATAGTCTGGTCTCTACCTGCATGTACACAGCAGCGTTTCGGAGTTTGCTTTCTGCACATGCTCGAGAAATCGTGCCGGGGCTTTCACCCAGAAGAAGAAGGAGGCGACGTAATAAATAGTAGGGTTGTTGCCGGAAAAGGGCAAACGACACCATGGCTTCGACCAAATCAGCAACGCACTTCTGGACGGACTAGAAGATCCGGTTCATCAACCAAGTGCAAGATCTGATCGTTTTAAGGTTTATGGATGGGCGCAAAAAACAAGGAATGCTGAGCTCTTCAAAAAGATTTGCAGTACGATGGCTGAAGCCGGCTTCGTAAGAACAATGGAGCAGAAGCAAGCAGAACAACTCAAAAAGTGGACGAGATCGGATCAGCTGTCCGTACTACGGGATTATGGACGTCCGCTGGGGAGGCTACCTCTGTCCCAAGCCGGACAACTCTGGGTGGATATCGGGTTCGAGGCAGTTGACCAGTTGTAGTGATGGGAATTACGGCTCTTTTAGTGATCCAGATCATTTGGATCGGCTCACCAACAAGAGCCGGCTCTTTCAGCTACCAAACGGCTCTTCATATTACCACTTATACCTTTTATAATTCAGCCAAATGTAGCCCATTTTGACTTATGATTCGTATGTCTAGCATATATCTCTTCAATTTTTCAATCCATCCTTTGTTCTGAAGTATTAAAAAATAAAAATTACATTTTCTAATATCAATAAATTGCTGTAGCCGAATGTTTTCATTGCGTTCTCGCAGCGCACCGACCCGTCTATGGGCGGAACACACATATTGGCGGAACCCACCCCTCGTTGCTTGCTTAATGGTATGATCCCTGTCTATCCACACCTTATTGGTTGCAACTTCCATGCATGCACAAGGTGTCACTGTACACACGCATCGCATGCACAGAGCAGCTGTAGCGCGGAGACCTTCATGTCATTCTGACGAGGCAAACTTAATATTAAAAAAAAGAAAAGGGCTCGCGGTCGGATGCCGACTCCCTTCATTCACTGAAAAGAGCCGGCTCTTTGAACCGGATCATTCGTGACCGACCCATCACTAGTGAGTTGCTATAACTTAGCCTAGTTAACTAAGCCAGATGCCTCATGCTAGGTGGCCAATTGTTCAAGTACAAACAAGTTCAAGTTCCACACTGTTCTAGTGTGGTGGAGGAGGTGGGCGGAAGAACGACCTGATTTTGGCTCTTATTCAGGACATGCAAATAACTAGCCTCTGATTGGCTAACAGCACTGTCGGTCACAGTAATAATACCAATTCAACTTACAGAGAGATACAGAGCGAAAGGGAGAGCGAGAGAGAGAGAGAGAACCACTGGGCTCCTTGTGGGTTTCTGGTTGATTGAATACAGAAAGAAGAGCGGCCTTGGGGCACCGCGTCGGCCGGAGCTGAGCTGAGCTCCGCCGTGCCCCGCGGCCGCCTTGCACAGGTTGCCCTATTGTATTCAATCCCGTGCCCACGGAAGTGCACCGCCAGAGTCTGGGAGCTCTGCCGGGGCACGGCCGCCGGGGGACCGCGACCATGGGGACCGGCTGCCGTGCACCACGCCCGGGAGCTCAGCTCCGGCCGCCGGGGTGCCCCAAGGCGTCTCTTCTTTCTCTATTCAATCGCCGTGCCCGAGCCGCGGAAACAGTGGTAATGTCCGATCCAACCATTCCTTCCTCAACTCTTCTTTCTTGGCCAAGAGATGCAACGTTGATTTGTTATAGCCACAAATAGCATGATCGTGCAATGGTGCAAACGGTCATCAATCAACACAACATTAACTAAGAAAAAAAAAACTGAAGGAATCGGGATGTTGTTGCCCGGCTGGCTCTCGTGACTTCTCAGTCCTCGAGTCTTCACCGCTAAACACAGTCAGTGAGCGAACGGTGACTCGCGAGTCAGCGCAACTCAGCGACTAGTAGGTGGAGCTGTGAGTCAAGTCTCAGCGAACGAACGAGATGAACTGAAACGGGGAATCAGGTCGGTTCGTTCATGTTAAAGCGTCGTTTGTTCGAACTGAGTCGTTCGCGAACGAGCCATCACTACTCAACACTTTCTTCCCGTGGGCCATCGCAAGCCAAGGTGGGCGGGGCCATAAATACTAATTCACCAACTGACGTCAGTTGGTGAGGCTTTTCTGTTCCGATTGTTTGTGCGTCTATTTTCTTTCATTTGCTAATGCAGGCAATCGAGGTAGAACATTTTCACGTTCAGCAGGCATATGCAACTCTGAGTGACCGATCGTATTTCAAAAGGAGTAATAAACGGTTTCTCAGGGAATGACACCTTTAAGATTTTTTCTTTGTATATTAAATAACCCATTTTTGATTTTCACTTTTGATTTATTTATTGTATCATAGTGCCTTACACACACATGAAAATACAAGAATACAATGGAGGATTGAAACAAAGTCCCACACTTATTTCCATTGTGGCCCTATTTGTGGTGTGGCAAGTGTGGCAAGAAAAGAACAACATACAAACAAAATGTCAAGACATTACTAAAACAATGGTCTGCGTAGAGGGAAATTTGTAGTTTAATAGTCCGTAAGCGCCTCTCTGATCCTCTTACCAACTGCATTGTCAGGGGCGTTGTAGACGCAGATACATGGCTGTGGTAGGTCAGATTCTAACATGGCAGCTTCGGCTGTCCAGGTGGGATTCACAGCCTCCTTCTCACACAAGTTATGCAACGCACAACATGTAGCAATCACATTAGAGGTGAATGTCAAATTAATGTCACTTCCTTTCATCACTCGCCTGCATGGGGAATGGGTGTACCCTTTTATCAGCCAATCCATGAGTGGATAGATCTCCCAGAAGAAAATGGTTTATGGTGACACCGTTGATTTCCCTTGGGAAACAACACAACATTAATGCAGAACATTAAGGTTTCAGGAAAAAGTATAATGCCCACATGTGTGTGGAGGTGATAATGAATACTAACTTAAGCATGGACAGTAAGACACATGAGGTATATAGGAGGACTTACTTCTGGTAGCAGATGTGCATGGCTGAACAACGCTGACTGCCTTAGAACGTTTGCGTCGTGAGCACTTCCAGGCAGGTTTGCAGTTTATGTTCCAAAACCTATAAGGAATAAGAGTGTTAACGATAACGTTAATGCACAGACTGGACAGAGTTTATTACGCCATAGACAAAGGAACAGTGGGTGAGGGGGAGGTAGCAAAATGTTCTTCCAATGTTTTAAGAGGTTCAGCTCACCGATGTGTGCCGTCCACCACAGCTTGGAGGACAAAGAAAGACCATCCTTTGAGATTGATGAAGTCTTTGTAGCCCTCACTTGGTGGTAAAATGGGGATGTGGGTGCCGTGGATGCAACCGATGATCTGGGGGATGTGGAACTTTTGTTGGAACCGGCATGCTATGGCGATGGCTTACTCTGCTGTGGGCACTGTGATGATGTTTTGGATGACCGACGACACCATCCCCTTGCACAACACGTAGGTAAACTTTTTCACAGTGGACTTGTGCACTCCGAACTGGTTTGCCACAACCCGGTACTTAGCACAACTGGCTAGTTTGTAGAGAACAATGTCAACCCTCATCGGAAGCAGTACGGCTGTCCCAGCGTTCTCGTCCTCATGCGACGTCAGCCCACACAACTTGTCTCTTTGCTCCTGACCCACATCCAGCATGAGCATTGAGGCCTTCTCTGCAGAGATATTCCAGCACACATAGATCGGGGGAAGAAATTCCCTCATCTATGGCCTCTTCTCGTATCCATCTTTGTGTGAATGCCTCAAGATAGTTTGTTGTTACTGTGACGTAGAGGTCAAGCGGAAGTGGCTCTATAACCACTTGTTAAAAGGGCTACAGCGCCACCTAGCGTAGTGGAGTCAGCCATGCTCCGGCCATTTATTATATTCTTTGAAAGTCCATGTATACTCAGACAAATGACAAGGTCAGTTTGAGTGGCAAAATCGGTTTATGGGTTAAACTGATCTACGTGTCCAATGTAAACGACAGTTGGTCTCAACGGGCTTCACTGGCCACATTAAACAAAGAAAGGTTAGTTTAATACTATAGTGAACGATGTGTTATATTAATATTTTACAAGTGTGACTAATAAATAGTTTGCGGAGAACAAAATGTAAAGTGATTTACATATGCTGCATAATTAAATATTAAATTAAATAATAGTAAACATTTTGGGTGATGATTATCTCTCAATTATTACACAGCTCTTCTTAATGCTGTTGAAGGCAACATTCACTTGCATGGGCCTTCCCATCGTTTGCGGTCAATGAATTTCCATAATTGACTGTTGCTCAGCATAATTGACCGCTGTAAAGGAAAGTGGATTTTTTGCCTCTGAATCACTTCTTTCGTATCACTCCACAAGTAGTCCGGTAACTTAACAACCCCAAAGTATTCGGTTGCTAAGCAACGCCATCTGATCTGAAGCCTACCGGAAAAAAACATAGCTTACTACCAGGCCGATGAGTTCTGATTGACTTAAGATTTTTGGTAAATACGGTGATTTGGATACTTTCTAAAGGCTGCGTTGTCGTCGCCAGTGAAGAAATGACAAAGAGGACAGCAGCACAGAAGAGCAGAGTGAAGAGGCACAGAGTTTTGGATGACGGAGACTTTGACCAAATAGAAGGACGACACGAAATGTATGACCAACAGCCATCACCACACCAAACAACTTCTGTGTGTGTGTGTGTGTGTGTGCAGAGCGGTGACGGGCGGTTGGAGGTGCGTGGTCTCCAGGGCTCGTCCTCGCTGACCATCAGCGGCGTGCGGCGGGCTGACCGCGGGCCCTTCCACTGCGAGGCCCTCAGCCGCATCGGGGGCCACCAGAGGAGCCTGTTCCTGGACGTCGAGTGTAAGTCACTACGGCAACACAGCCCCCCCCCTTAAAACAAATTATTTTAACAATTTACTTGTGTCAATCAAAAATAGTTTTTTTTTAATATATTTGATGTTGTATTGATATATATATGTATGTTTTCAATGTTCACAAAAAACTCAAATCACCCGACAACCAACTCATCACCATACCAACTCATCACCCTAGCAACCAACTCATCACCCTAGCAACCAACTCATCACCCTAACAACCAACTCATCACCATACCAACCAACTCATCACGCTAACAACCAACTCAT
Organism: Trisopterus minutus; assembly: GCA_027122715.1. Classification (NCBI taxonomy): domain Eukaryota; kingdom Metazoa; phylum Chordata; class Actinopteri; order Gadiformes; family Gadidae; genus Trisopterus; species Trisopterus minutus. The sequence goes on from JAOPUD010029482.1 coordinate 6,906, forward strand.
CTCCATACCAACCAACTCATCACCATAACAACCAACTCATCTCCATACCAACCAACTCATCACCATACCAACTCATCACCCTACCAACCAACTCATCGCCATACCAACCAACTCATTACCATACCAACCAACTCATCACCATACCAACCAACTCATCACCCTAACAACCAACTCATCGCCATATCAACCAACTCATCGCCATACCAACCAACTCATCACCATACCAACTCATCCCCCTACCAACCAACTCAACACCATACCAACCAACTCATCACCATACCAACACATCCCCCTACCAACCAACTCATCACCATACCAACCAACTCATCACCCGAACAACCAACTCATCGCCATACCAACCAACTCATCACTATACCAACCAACTCATCACTATACCAACCAACTCATCACTATACCAACCAACTCACCATACCAACCAACTCACCATACCAGCCAACTCACCATACCAACTCATCCATACCAACCAACTCATCACCCTACCAACTCATCACCATAACAACCAACTCATCACCATAACAACCAACTCATCACCATACCATAAACGGGAAACAGTGCGTGTGTGACCTCGTGAGGGTAATTGTATGTTAGATTGCAAAATGTAGTCAATCAAAAATCTTTCATGAAGTCAATTTTTTTATATATTTGATGTTGTATTGATGTATGTTTTCAATGTTCACAAAAAACTCAGATCACCCGACTCATCACCATACCAACCAACTCATCACCCTAACAACCAACTCATCACCCTAACAACCAACTCATCACCATACCAACCAACTCATCACCCTACCAACCAACTCATCACCCTAACAACCAACTCACCATACCAACACATCACCATAACAACCAACTAATCACATACCAACCAACTCATCACCCTACCACCCAACTCATCACCCTACCAAACAACTCATCACCATAACAACCAACTCATCACCAAGCCAACCAACTCATCACCCTACCAACCAACTCATCACCATGCCAACCAACTAAGACAGTGAAACGTTAGCTCAATGACAACGGCTCTAACAGTAGCATTATTGGAAGCCCCATTCCGTTAGCCTCCTAGCATAATAATTGCATAATTCTCATATTCTGGCCAAATTGTTCTCTAACCTCGCTAACCTAATTCTACTTTAACACTGCTGATTCAATGTGCCTTATTGGCTAAGTCCTAAGCAAATCAGAGTGCTTTTTCATTCCATACTCACTATCTGCCTAAGTCAGCTATTTGACTTGGGCGATTTCCCTCCAAATGTTCCTTTTTGTGCTGCTACAACTTTGTCTGCTAGCGTAGCTTCAGGGGCTTCCTAGCCTCCGCTCAGCAGTGAGCGGTCAGGCCGTCAGGTGGAATACACTCTGTCTCTGTCACCTGCAGAGTCCTCAGAGCGCTCAGCCGCAGCCTCACAGCTAACCTGCCTCACTGGTTTGAAGGATCGAACCAATAAGCTCACACACACACGCAAACAAAATTAGCACACACACACACACACACACACAAATGAGTACACAGACACACACACACAGTGCGGTTGCCATGACGGCGCACTAACTCGTTAACTCGTCCACGGGATGAGAGCAAACACGAAAACAAACCACTGTCAGACTTTTTAATGAAATCCTGCAAGTGAACATAAAACAAAGGTGATGCATCTCCCAGCCAGCGGACAGCTCTGATTGGCTATTAGGTTGTTTCCTCCTCTGTGATTGGTGGTTTAATGGATGTATTTGTTCCAGAGGACAAAGGCACAGCGTTCTCCAGCTGCACATCAGGGGCAGTTTGGGGACAGCCTGAGGAGGGCTCTAAGGACAGCCCTTTTGGGACGTTACTTAAGATATACTGTTTCCTGCAGATCTCACACAAACAAAAACACACATTTGTAAAACACACAGGACGGATTCAGTCGCACACGCACATGCTGTGCATGTGTGTTTGTGTGGGTCTGATCAACACAACTTCTGATCATTGCGGTTGCCGTGACGACCACAGCTTACAACTGTAGAGCTAATTACGGTCGCCCCCTTTGTTTTTATCTCCCCCCCTCCACCAACACACAAACCATGCTCTGCCTTGAACACACACACTGGATACTACTGAGTCTCTCAGGAGGTAGAGTGGGTTGACCGGTAACCGGAAGGTTGCTGGTTCGATCCCCGGCTCCTCCTGGGGACACCTCACCCTGAGTGCTCCTGCCGAGCTGTGTGTGAATGTGTGTATGAAAGGGTGAATGTGTGTATGAATGAGCGAATGTTTGTATAAATGGGACAATGTGTGTATGAATGGGTGAATGTGTGTATGAATTTCATTGATACATAGGATCAGATGTTGTTATCCCTTGTGCCAAAATCCAAGGAAAACACATATTCAGAAGCCCCTGCCCAAACCAACCTTACAAGCACGCTGGCCACTAAGCTACCAATCAATGGTAAAAAACACAAGACAAATGGCCCAACTAACAGCAGTATGCAGTAGGCAGCATTTCTTTGGGGTTATCAAGTGGGCACCCTCTTTCACAGATGTTTCATTAAGTTAGGCCCACGACACCTCCTGAGCAGTGGCTGCTGGTCTTTCAAAGAGGGGAAGCTCATTTTCGGCCTACATCATATAAATTGACAATTTATGTAGGCCTATATGTAAATTATCCTCTCTGTTCCTTTTCAAGGAAATGCTCTGTGACCCTGTCATACCAACTAGCTGTCTTTTCCAGTGACTTGACCAGTGTCCTCTCAATGGCCAGCAGAGCGGTCATTTCGCAGACCCTTCAATCATCACGCAGAAGCCCAGCGTCCAGGCCAGCCCACTCCTCCATTCACCCCCAGAGATGCCGAGCGTCCGTGGGAGGGAAATAATTGCAGCATTATCCAATGACCGTCGACTTTCGACGCACTAAAAAAAGCTGTTCTAGTCAGCCCCATTGAAGTGGACGGACGCTGAGCTTTAATAGGCAAATAAGCTGTGACGCTACGGGAGTGTGTGAGAAGGAAATCGAGTCAGTCGACCTGTGATAAGCAGCGGATTCTGAACTAACTCATCCTCGAGATGGACGTGTTCTAACACATTTTAAGTCAATGTGTTGACAATTAAACTTTTGAAATTTTAGGGAAAGCAGAGCTTCCCTTGCAGTCTTAGAGAAATCGCCACTGCTCCTGAGGGCTTAACAATGAAACCAGCGTCCTTGAGTCACCCCCCTCTATGCTGCCACCACATTGCCACATTTAATGCATCCAAATACTTTCTTTACTGCATCGTATCCCTACCCCTAACCCAGACCAAACAAACATTAGCACATTAGTCAGCTGGCTTTCCTTAGTTTGGAAGTTTTCTCCTTACCCACAGCTTCACTTTCATTCTGCTGCCAAGGACATGTTACTAACCGCCCCACAAACATGCCGATTTCAATAGGCCTTAGTCGCGTACTCCAGCCTCGCTGTGCTGCTTCTCCAGCCATTTCAGCATATTTCGCTTTCTTAAGCTCATTGGCTTCTTCAACCCTGTCTTCCCAAGGAAGTTCAATGAAATAAACTATCTTCTCCAAGTCCAACCACACTAGCATTACCGGCATTAGTCTAGTGCAGGGGTGCCCAACCTTTTTTGACTCAAGATCTACTTTTCAAGTAGCCAACCTCCCGAGATCTACCAGTCTAGTGTCAACATTG
>JAOPUD010029491.1:0-10574 GCA_027122715.1 Trisopterus minutus
ACACACACACACACACACACACACACACACACACACACACACACACACACACACACACACACACACACACCTAACATTCTTCCAGCATTGTGACTTCATCCGTGCTAGCATATTTCTAGCAGTGTGTCAACATTGAATCGATCATAACTCCAGCATTTGGGTTAGAATCAACACTAGCAGAACACCAGCACCAGGTTGCACAAGTTACAGATCATCTTTGGAGGCCACTGACCATGAGAGCTGGGTAGGCACTCTGTTGGTGCTAGGGGAGAAAGGAAACAAGAGTCCGGTCAGGGCTGCAGTGATACGACCTTGATGAACTTGACATATTTGATGGTATACTTAAACATCGGTCGGTGTTGCTGGGCTTGCGTTTAAAACGTGGAGTCGGTTTCCAAACCCTGTGGGTACCACTAGAGTCAGCAGGAGGATCTTCTCCAAACCTCAAGCTGTCCTAGATGCATCCCATTACTGGCCCTGGGCCCCATCAATAAGGCATGCAGCTGGCTCCTGAACGCTGCCTGTCTGCCTGGCACGCTCCCTCACCCCACCTCGCACTGCAATATGCATGAGGGCCCTGGCATGCCTACAGAGATTCTTAATAAATAACTCAGAGGGAAGGTATCCGGAAAACAGCACTACGTTTTCACCCTTCCCAACAACTGTAACAAGGACACCTGGGGAAGAGGAGACTCAACAGGGCGGGCGTCCTGCCAGATGACACCCATCGCAGGAGCCTCATCAGGGCACTCAGTAATATTGGGACACATTTTTTGTGCTACTCTCTTTGGACTCGCGACCGGATAGAGGTCATTAATCACCGTGTTCTAGAAAAGTGTACATAGATTAAGTCAGATCATATATACTCCAGACACCGCCGCAAAATAATTTAATTAAAAAGGGAAACAGGTTGAAATATCAGTGTTAGTGCTGCCACAGCAGAGCAGCAGGGGCAGGGACGGGGGGGGGGGGGAATAAAGCTAATATCTGTCCGTCACCTCAAGACACGACCTGAGGAGGAATTCCGGGGCGCAATTAGCCTGGAACGAAAGGTCCCCGCGAGGGCACGGACTGAATCCAAATAGGGGCCTCCAGTCGTCTAAATAGCCATCGAGGACAGTATCTGGTGAATGCTAAAGACCCTGCCTGGGCTCAACAAGACTAATACGATGGCAGATAACAGGAGCTTTGTATTGGAGGGGGGAGGTGAAGCCGATCATTTGTGGGGGAGGTGGACAGGACGGCTGCAGCTGATCAATGAAGGACAGATGCCGCTGGGCTAACTCGTGTGCTGCAGACCCCAGCCGTAATGGCCGACTACTCTCCCCCTCTCTGTGTGTGTGTGCGTGCGTGCGTGTGTGTCTCTCCCCCCCTCCCTCTCTCTCTCTCCCTCTCTCCCCCTCTCTCTTCCTCACCCTCTGCTTCTAATTCCCCAGCTATCCGGGGTCAGCAGTGAGGGATGAGGCTCCTCGTTAAAACCTTCGCCAATTAAAGCAATGCGGCCTGTGAGGGATCTGAAGAGCTCCCTGGCTTGCATTTATAAACACACAACAAGGCGGGCCAAGGCTCCGCTGAGACCCGGGCTGGAGCGGCACGCCGGCGAGCGCTCTGCACATTGTTTAGCCCGGCTTTATCGCTCGCGCAGAAACCCACCGAGGCAAATGAGAACGAGCAAACTTTCAGATGAAGTATAAATCAACGGAAAGGGGCAAACCGGCACACAAACCGCAACCGAGGGAACGGGTTTAGTGCGGACCTCCGACGGGTCCTGAGTCTACCTTGTACACAGTGACACACCGAGGGGTCTGTCTGCGTGCCCCGTGCTGGTTTGTGCGTGCGGGGTTGCCCCTGGCCAAGATGGAATGAATGAATTAAAAAAGGGGTTTACACACTGTGAGAGGCAGATTGGGAAGTCCACGTACCCCGATGATGGCATTGAGCTCGGTCATAGTCACCTGCTTAGCCCGTTCCACTGCCTGAGCCACCTGCTGCTGGTGCTGAGGGACACAAGCACAGACAACACCACGTTACACCTCTGGATATTCATCTGGCCGCACATTAGAGCTCATCTTAAGCATTAATAAAGTGCATTTCTCATTCATTAAGCATTGTATTGTATTAGTTATTATTTAAGTGTTGAAATGTTGTTTTGGTTGTTTGACATGCTGTTTATATTCATTTATCTATGCATTTCATTTTTATTTGTATGTTGTAATCAGGGCATCATTGAAAAAGAGAATCACTCTCAATGGCCTTTCCTGAATAAATAAAAGGTTAAATAAAGCATTTATCCTACATGAAGAGAGAAGGAACGTGGCCACGCTCCTATGTCGCATAGGAGCGTAAGTCGGGGCCACACCCGGGGGCATGCCCTAGGGGACGGGTACATGGGGCCCATGACTCACACATCTCACTGGCACTTGCTCAGGGAGTTAGTGAGTTACCCACAAACACACCTATCCACGTCTGGTTTCAAACCAAAATAAGTGCATAAGGAATAGAGGGCCCTTGACAGAATGAGCACTGCGTCGACGCAGCCATCTTGTCTGGTGGGGATGTACGGCACACTCACCTCTTGTGACAGGAAAGGCATAATTTGAGCTAAAATTGCGTTGAGCCTTTTGGCGATCTCCGTCTGGAAAACAAAGCGAAAAGCAAAGTGAGACGCTTGAGTACAGAGCAAAGTGACTTTGCATAACCCACTCCTGCACCCCTCCCCCCCCCCCCCCCCCTCTAATGTTTACACCGATTAAGTCAATTACTGCAGCAATCAGAACTGCTTGACTCAACATCCTCTAAACAGCGTGATATTGACATTTGAAATATTTAAAACATTAGGCGAGCCCAGGGGGATGCAGCACAGCTGTGCTGAGTGTGCACTCCACGCCAGACGGATATGAGCAGGCAGAGTGCTGCCGTGTTAAGAGCATCCTCTCTCTCCCACGCCGCCCCCCTTCCTCCTCATCTGCAACCCGTGTGTCCCAGAGTTAACCTCAGGCTGACCGCCCGGTCGCACCCAGGAAATAAGCACCACTAACCAGACTCCCCTGTTATTTACACATGGCACTTAGGTAGTCTAATTACACCAAAGGCCACAGCTGATGTTTGAGCAAAGCAGGACAGACCATAATGTTCCTAAGGCAGTACACCTCAAGCCTGTGATCAATACCATTAGAGGACGGCTTGAGCACTGTCCTCTAATGCCTGCTCTTTTTGAAGACTCAGTCAAGGTTTTTTTTTTTCTTTCCTCTCATTGCAGAAACCCAAATGCTTCCCCCCCCCCCCCCCCCCCCCCCCCCCGCATCAATCCACGGGGCTACGTCTCCATTCTTCCACCAGTCTCCTCCACTGCCATGGCAACGGCTGCAGCCCTATCTCCGAGGGATCATTATGCAAATGGAACCTCTGCTTGACCGTAACAGGCTTTAAAAATCATATTACGTGCTCGGAGGCAGGTCATTAAATTGAATTTTCGGCCTGTCCATCAGATAAACACAGCAAATGAATGGTGAGTAAAGAGTAGGGCCGGGATGACGGGAGGAGCGCAGATGGGGTGTGATCCACGACCCGCTGAACGGAGGCACAGCCCCCCCCCCGGAGCAGAGCGCTGCAGGTTCCTAGGTGGGGGCCGGACCCAGCAGGAGAGGAGTAGCAGCTCTACATCGTCATCGGGGGAATATATGATCTTTCGGTTCACACCGAGGCCACCGCAGAACGTAAACACATCACAGGGATTTTCGCGCCGATTTTTCATCCCCGGTGGCGGACACGATGTACTTTGCCGACCGCTGGCTTATTTATTACACATGACAGAAATGCCAGGCAGCTTTGGCAGCCAGACATATTACCTCTGAACAAAGCCGGTGAGATTGGAGAATAATGTTGAGGAGAACAAGCCCAGCTGCAGCAGTACAATGGCATATGAACCAGGGAGGGGGAGCGCTGGCGAAAAACGATAGGCTCAGAGTTTGAATGCCAGACTAAACAAGCCCAAGTCTGGGTCAACAGACAATCTGAAAGGCATCCGGTATATACATACTGTATAGGGAGGCAGGCCGAGCACAGACAGTTGGCACCGTCTGTGCCAGGGTGTTGGCACAGACAGTGCCAACACCCTGTGACTGACATGTTATCCATAAGGAACGCAGCATCAAATGGGCGGTGTGTGCAGACTTTGTGGGCATTAGCATTAATGCTACATAGAGAGTGCTCTATGAAGAGCTCAAGAAGGCCCTCAGGAAAGGTTGAAAAGCAGCAGAGCTTGTATAATCCTCGTTGGTTGAGATAAGCCATGTCAATAGCAGTGGAACATTTGACAGGATTTGTAGAAAGAAAAAAAAAAAAGGCCTTGAGCACACGGCCCATTCCTCTGAAGCTTAGTGTCATGGTGACAGCTGGCTGAGCGAGGTCAGGGGGTGGCTGGTACAGCGTCTCTTCCACAACAGCTTCTGAACTCTCAAAACAACATGGGAAGGAATGGAAATGGGCACAGGCCCAACTGGCTGGAGATGTCAAATCAGATGAGAGAGAGAGGGGGAAGGAGGGAGACGCATCAGGAGGATTCGGTAGTTTGGCTGGCAGATAAAAATAGGGCAGTTGTCGCTTTAAGCAGATGACAGCCGGGCCCTTGAGAGGCCCGCTTCGCGCTCTGCTACACAATTACAGGTACTCGGACCTGTCTAGCACCACTTTAACAGCACTCTCAGGCTAGCCTGTCAACAGCATGCAGGAAGCTATCGGTCCGTTGCTATAAGTGATGGGGAAATGGAGTGAAGGCACTGATGAGCATTAAATACATGGGGAGTACTGCCGGAGCGGTGGTCACGTGACCTGATGATCATAAACAATACTTAACTCGGGACAATAGAGAGGGCCTTCAGATGGTCTACGATGACAGCGGAGCCTCTCGGACCCCTGCTCACCCCTGTCACACGCCAACAAGATGCCCATACTTCAGTGGATACTTCCCTATAGCTCCAGCTACGGCAATATCTCCAGGTCTATAAATAGCAATATGAAGCGCATTACACCTACCCATACCTGTTGTTTTACCTCAAACAGCCATATTAGAATGTAGGCAATAACATTTGGCGGCATATGAACGGTTCTTTAGTTTTGGAAAAGCAGAAGAACAAGAACAAAGAGTTGTCCCATGAGCTCTGCATTACCTTTGTACATAAAGTGCTACATCGGGTCTCTGGCGAGGAGTGCATTACTGGCAATGTTTTTATGTAGTAAACTGCTCAGCCGCATTTTTAATTATCTTCCCCGAAGGAAAACATTTGGAACGTTTGAGGGATTCTAGAAACACTTCCCCTCATCTTGCTGATGCGCTCATTTGCCTGCGAGTCCATAGACATGGGCAGTTAAATAAAGTGATTCATTCTTTTGTAGGGCACTAGAAGGAGCACACTACCCTTCAAGGTGGAGCGGGTCACTATACTACGCTGCCTTGCCAATACAATACAAATGACTAATAAGAGAACCATGAGGAAGATAAATAGGCACTATTTCACTGCACTCATTATGTCACACAGTCTTTATAGTTGGCACCGAGGCTAGACCTGGGCGATATGGCTGAAAGACATCGCAACATAACTTGATCATATTGATCAACATTTTAATTATCTTAAAAGACTAGGAATTACCATGCTGGATTTAAACACTTCTGTTAACACTGAACATGATCTACCACTGTTCTTCATTGATAAATCCTCCAATGACGATACAACAATGAAAACACTCAAATATTGTAAATAAGTATGGAACCGTGTTTGTGTAACAAACCCAGCTGCTAGATTCAGGAGTCAAGTCTCATCGATATATATTGAACATGTTTTATATTGATATTGATCAAAAGTCTATCACTATTATTATTATAGTTTTATTGCCCAGGCCTAGCCGAGGCAAATACTGGTTTTCACCTTACACTTCATGTTCTCCTCTCTTGATGCGTTCACTGCGGTCCCCTTATGACATTCAGAGACAATACTTAACGGGTGTAGCCAGACATTCAATTCAGTTCTGAGTTGCCACAACAAGGACTTGCCGAGGCCAGGGAGCCTTTCAAACACGGCTGAGCGCTGGTTACACAGACAGACAGACAGACAGACAGACAGACAGACAGACAGACAGACAGACAGACAGACAGACAGACAGACAGACAGACTCATGTATTGATGTGGAACTTCAGTGGGGCAGTGGCCTTACTTCACCACAAAATGTATGATAACCGACTCAAGCATGACCTGCATATTTACAGAATGGTAATGGTTAAGTTCTGCTACTAAGACGTCCCATTTTAAAATGTTGACTGTTATTTGGATTGCGGATTAAATCCTGATGTTCGTCAAATGGTGCTGTAAGAGTGCACACTAGCACACTTCACACAACACACACGCCTTTGTTCACAGGTCTCTCGGGTCTGATCTTCAAACGATAGCGTGGAAATACCTTGTTGATATAAATGTGCTCTGCATTGACACCCCTGTGTTATTGTTAATGCCATAGTATTACTCACTAACTTAAAACTACACTGCAGCAATGAAACTAAATAAGATGTAGTGAAATGATTGAGGGATTTCTACTGTGCAGCTAAATTCTGTTGGGGACATCTGTCAGTTGCTAGTGGACAAACAGTACTGTATGCAAGTTGTCAATTTTCTACGGTAGTTTATTCTATTTAAAAATGAATGATAAACATTTTCTGTTTGATGATGGAATAAAAAGTGAATCAATAATAGAACAGCTCACGATGGATATTATCGTGACATCTATTCATTTCATTCTGGGAAATTTCTCTGTGATGACGCACAGAACAAGTACATTTCATTTCAGCAAATATGACAAATATTTTCAGGGCTACAATTCTGCAGCCCATGTCTTGGTCCAAGCAAGCCTCACGGGAACAAGTCTGAGAAACAAGCAGCACCCGAATAGTAACCAGCCAACCTCAAACAAATTAACTGCATTTCACACGGTGGTGCAGTGTAGAAACGCGTGTGTGTGGAAACGCACACTAATGTGTATTCCCACACACCACTCCCCTCAGCCCACCAGGGCCAGGCTGATGTGCATTCTGAGACCGGCATTACGTCTCCATGCAGTAATGAAAAAAAAAAATCCAAAGTAAGAGGAACGGATTTCCTCAGCACCAGATAAATCCCCCTGGCAGGAAAATAATATGACTATGTGCATCCAATAAACCATCTCAACCCTGCCTGGTAACCACTCCTCCTCTCCTCCCCCCTTAGCCCCCCTCCCACCCTCGCCCTGCCTCGGGCCCAGGCAGGGGGAGTGTGTGTGGGGCGGGCTGCAAGGCCAGAGGCCCACACTGTTTGCTCACAAACACGCCGTTTCATCAGGTTAGGGCCCTGTTGATGAATAATTCAAGGGGCTTCCATCAGCTCTGTTGAGGTTCCTGATAAAAGTCAGCCGCTAAAATGGATCAGTCGATTAACCTGTTTACACAGAGCCGGCCCGCCCGCGCCCCGGCCCCGCGCCTCGCTGTGCGGCCCGCCCACGCTCCCCCTGTCCCGCCCCCCTCCTGGATGGAGATAAGTGCCTGACAGAAGCCATCAGAGCAGCCTCCCTCCCTGACAGACATGTGGCATATGTGACACCCGGCCCCGGCACTGATGGATCACCCCGCCACTCCAATCCAACGAGTCCCCCCGCGGCAGCCATTACCCGAGCGGCTGCCTCCAGAACGCCACACTCGTTTGCAACCGTAGCCCCTGGTAACCGCGGCGATGAAACATTCATACGCTCTCTTCGAGGTTTCTCATCTACGTCTCTTCAGGGATTGCCTTATCAAATTTTGAATTTAATAAAAGCACTGTACATAGCACGCAAAGTGAGGAGAAATTATGATAAAACATTCTTGAAATTAAACACATTCTAGCAGTCCTATCCGTGTGCGGTAATCCATGAGTCAAAGTCTGCCTTTAATCTCATCCACCATCTCACCTCAACACCAGCAGAAGTCAAAAGAGGAGGCATCCAGATGGATTGTTATGAGCGGTACAAATGCATTGCCTTATTAATGTCCCACGTTGTGCCCTGCCGTATCATCTTGAGACCTCCTGACAATAACATGGAGCAGTGCAGCGATAACCCAGCATAGTGAAAGACACCTACCTGTTTGTGCATCTCTATGTTCAGCCCGTAGGACATCTCGTAATACTGAAAAAAAGGACAGGATAACGCAGTTTAATGGACATTTTCTGTTATGCCTCTCAGCCATTAAAAGGTATGCAATTAAAAACGTTATATGCATGTACTGGTTTGTTGAGATGAGTAGCAACACGTCTGTACATACATTACAGACCCAACGACATGCCTACATACAAAACAGTAACACATCCGGTTGTTCTATTACAGTAGCATACCACAGACTAGCAGAACGAGCCAGCCAGCAGCCAACCGCTTCTGGGTCAATATCCTGACGTCAGGAGGGACATTTCCAGGAAGAGCGGGTTAGGTTCATTGATCAACACCTTAAAGCCTCCGAGCCCCGAGAAGTGTGTTTACTTAGCTTAACGCCGCGGCCCTAAACTCCTGATACGCTCCCAGCCGGGTCAGCCTGTGTGTCTGAAATGTAATCCGCCGAGTCCACAAGTGGCGGTCAGGGCAGAAATGGCTTTCCAGTCAACGTCTATCTGATGAGGCCGATGCATTATTCAGTCCATTAGCTTCTTCGAAAATTACTCTCATACAAGAGAGCCATTCTGTCTGAGACCAGAGGCCCCCTGGCGGCACGGTAACCCGACACCGGGCCCTGGCTGTGGGATACTTCCCTACATGTTGACCTAACCCTCCGCCTGGCAGGTTGACATGCTGTTTTCCCCCTAAAAAAATAATGTTTAACTTAAGTCCCTGTGTATTGGTTTAAGTCCTCTGCTGTGTGTTTACCCTGGATAACAGAATACGCTGCCATTGAACAACACTGATTGTGTCATGTCAGAAGTGAACCCAGAGGATGGCCCTGTGTTTGTCTGGCCAAAGAAAACACAGCACTTGCTAAAAATATATATATGCTTAAACACATCGCCGGTGAGTTTTTGTTTTGGACTGACATCGAATAATGCTTGGTGGCAGTCTACGACAGCGCGCTCCACGTCCTCCATTTTGTTTGCAGTGGTGCATTTTCCCACCCAGTGCCTCCCCCCCACCCCCGCGGCCTCCCCCTCGCCTGATCCCTCCCATAAGCTCCTGGCTAATTTATGACCATGCATATGTCTGGGCGTGGGGTCTCCTAGGAGAATAATCAGATCAGCACACACAGAGGGCCACACTGCAGTCATTGACCCATGGAGACCACGGGCGATCTTTAACCCAGCCGCAGCCCTCCGAGGCCGGCCTTCAGGAGAGCCGGGCTGCCTGAGCTGGGCTGCCTGAGCTGGCCCTCAGGGGGAATTGACAGGCCTGTACCTGACAATCAGCCACCCAGACAACCGCACAGGTAAACACAATAGCCGTGTCACTCCACCCCAACTAGATCTCCGACAAGCCTCCCCATTCGGAGCCATAATTGCAGCCCATTGTAACATAATCTCACCATGACATAATGGCGCTGCATCTCCGTCTTCTCATTGGCCAGCTTGTCGTACTCCACCTTAAGACTAAAATAGAAGAGAAGGTGTCAATTTTCAGGCGTCTCATAGCCCTTCAATAAGTCCCACACTCCTGAACACTTGAGTGCTCTGTGCCAAACTACAGCCTTTGTTTTCATCTTATTTTCTTACCGCTGAACACAGCAATAACAAACAGGTATCTCATGCAGTGAATCCCAAGTGCATTTGGCTCAAGTCCATTCGCGCTTCAATTGCAGTTAAAACATGAATGTTAGCAATGATTGACACGCTGTAAAATCATTCATTATCGTTACCTGTGATACTGGGCTTGCAGGAACTGAAATTCATCTTTAATCCTGTCACAAGACTCTGCTACAGTGAACTTGAAGCCAGGTTGGCCTGGCTGGTGTGGAGCCTAAGAGAGAATGTTAAAATCCAATCATTTCATTGGTGATTGACAGTTCATATTTATTTGTCATTGTGTGTGTTCAAGGACATGCTGATTAGCACAACCGGTTAAGTCCCATTCAGGTAAGACATCACTTAACACACACAGATACACCAATGTGCAAATCAACATTAAGCTGCTCTTATAATTGGAATTCACATAGGAACGGCTGTGGCCAAAAAACACAGCCGTCTTCAGACAATAACAACAGTTGGATCAGCTGCCATCAACTATTTTGGATGACAAGCTGTAAGGCTATACATTTGAATAGGACAAAACGAGTCATAGGCCTCGATGGGGGAGAGGACAGCAACAACATCACAATGATTAGTCTTCTACACGAAGCATGTACAATTAGTAAGCTATTTCACCAAGAAACGTATATCATTGAACATCTTACCGGATGTCGGCCTTGTGGATACATGGTAAAACGTATCCTTTGTTAATGTGTGGAATCCACAGGATGTATGAACGCCACTCGCCCGACAGGCGATCAGGTTTTTGGGGGGATGGGGGGATGGGGGGGGGGGACTCGTCGAAATCGTCCGTGG
>JAOPUD010029586.1:0-10483 GCA_027122715.1 Trisopterus minutus
GTTGCACTTCTTATGACAAATGTACTTATTGTAAGTCGCTTTGGATAAAAGCATCTGCTAAATGCCCTAAATGTAAAATGTAAATGTAGTGTAATTGACCAACAATACTCAATTGTTCATTTAATTTTGTATTTGTCGAGGCAATTCTTTACCAGATTTGGTGTCATTCGGACTGGTGGTTCAATATAACATTTTTTCAGAAGATCCCTTAAGCTTTTTCTGTCCATAAAATATCTCCAGACAGAAATATAACCATATCCAGACACAGATACCAATGTGGAGTTTTGTTGATGGCTGGTTTAAGCAGCCATCAACAGTCCTGTTGGTAGACTCTGGGGCTGGGAGGGGCTGCACACCTATGACACATTCAATAATAAGGGCACACAGGTTCAACCAGCCATCACCACACACATACTCATGGATAGCTCTGACATGTCGATACTGAACACCTTCGCTGACTGTCCCATTTCTTCCAACTCTATTGTTGTCGCGATTCCAACAACTACAACAACAACAAGAAAACACTCATTAGGGGCTCTGCCTTGTCAGTATTCAATCCCTGCTCTGCATGCACCAAATGAAATGCCCTTCTTGGGATGAATACAATTGTCTGAATCTGAATCTGAATCTGTAAAACAGGTCATGACGTCTTTTGTCAATGACAGGAATTAATGAGGGAAAAATATGTCCATCATTGGCAAAAGGAAGTGAGAATCTTACCGTCAGGAGGATGACAATAGGTTTGACGTAGTTGACAAACCCTGAATTGTTTCAGCCACACCTCATACAATGATGCAAGCTCATGTCTTATCTACAAGAACAAGTTCCTCCTTCTTCCTTTAAATACTGAACACAGATCCTCTGTCCATAAATTCCCAGACGACAGAATCCTCTACCTGCGAGAGAAACTTTAGAAGAGGAAAGAAACCTCTTCCAACTGAGCCGGACTACCTTAACCCCATTGTTACTCTGAATTGATTTGTACGTGTGAAAAAGGAAACTGGTAGGTAAACCCACTTTATTGAGGCTACTAACTGAGTTGTAGGCCACCTTGTGTTCTGAATCCTATACCAAATATAATGTGTTCAGTGGTTTTATTCGCCTAATGCAAATATGAAACAATAGACCTACCTTTATGAGGGGGTAAATCCAGTAGGTAACACTTTATTTTGATAGTCCACTGTTGACACTCAACAAGCTGTAAGTTAACTATAGGATGCACTATTAGTATTAGTATTAACCCTAACCCTACCCCTAACCCTACCTCTAACCCTAACCCTACCCCTAACCCTAACACATCTACTAATAGTGCATCCTATAGTTAACTTACAGTTAGTTGAATGCATGTTGACATGCAACTGCATATCTACTGATAGCTTGTTGAGTGTCAACAGTGGACTATCGAAATAAAGTGTAACCGGTGTTTGTTTAACATTAAAGTTGTTGCATTATACTAGGCCTCTGAAGTACCGGCAGATAACTGGGTCTCTGAGCACCGGCCCTTTCCCTGGGCCGCAGACTGGTCCGCCACTGGAGCTCATCAGGAAGTGCTCAGTCATTGTTGTCCTCTGCCACTGCTGTTCTGTCAATGCTTGGCGATAGCTCCCACAAGGCTCACATCAACAACAAGGAGTTCCCCAGCTATTCCTCCTTCAGGCATTGGCCAACCCCACAGGACAGCAGTTCAACTCCACCAGTGATCTCTTCTCCCAGCAGGTCTCTTCGTTTACCTGCTCACCTTCCACTGTGGTCCACCTTGAAGCTCCTTAAACAATGTTTTTCGAAATGTGGGTCCCCTCCACTCAGCTAGAGGAATCATCCCACCACTGCCACCAAATGTGAAAAAAAAGTTTCCATGATGCACAATGTTGTTGGTAGAAAAAACGATTTCTACAGTCATTTCCCTTGCACAACTGAAGTGTGTCTCCAGTGTAGAACTCTGGCCATTTTAAGGAGCACCGCAATGGGTGTGGCTCAATTAAGGTATGAGCCCCAGCTGCAGACTATTCCATCAACAGCCTGACTGGAACATGTGCATCTTTTAAAACATGGTTTAAAACAATGAAGATTCCATTCACGTCTTCACACACATATTCATGCAAAAATAAGTATCTCAAGGATACATGTGTGCCATAACTGTTGAATATCAACCCCCCCCTTCCCTCCTTCTTAAAACCCTAAGCCCAAAATGCATTTTTGTGACATTAGCAGACATGAGCACTAATGTAATGCAATGCCTGATATTTTTATTAGTGTGTTTGTAAGCACACCACACTTTGGTTCTTTAATGTTTGCTAAGCACTGGATACGATAATCCAATATTGACACTGGTTTCATATCGGTCGTTATTGCGTTGCATCCTGGATAGATAACAGGATCCTCTGCTTGTATGAGGGTAGACACTAGGGCTGTCACTTTTGAGAAAAATCTAGTTTGAATGGATATCGGTTATCAAGCAATGTATTTGAATATATATTCGACACATTGCTCTCCCCCCACAAAAAACAACAACACTGTAACAGATTCAATCACAAATTGATTATGTGACAAGAGGAGCCATGGAGAGGACTTTAGCAACGGGGCTGCGCAGCACAAACAATGACCTGACAACTTCAACAGAAGATAGCAAGAAGCAGAAGCAAGGCATATCTGCAAGAACATTTCTTAATGTGGTTTGCTAGAAACATGGATTCGAATACGGACATTTGACGTCATATTCGAATGCATATTCGGATATCGAATAAAAGCTGACAGCCCTAGTAGACACTGGTCCGTTATTGTCTTAGAAAGAATGTACTGCAAGGATACCTGAAGCTACTTATGAGCTGGTTATTAGCTCTGACCATACTCTATCAAATGGAGGAGGGACTTCAGGGACATCCACCAACAACATCAACCAAGCAAAATAAACTTGATAACTATATTGTCTATACATACAATTTTGGGAGGTGGCGTGGAAAGGTGATGCTTGTTGTTTAGTCCCCCATTTCTTAGGCAATGCCACTTGAATCTAAATACATTCCAACTTTCAACATTTCTCATACTTTATTTAGCATGCATAATTAAAAAATAGTTTTTCTCTTTGCTTCAAAAATCTCAACAAACGAGATTGCAAGAAAAATGTTGAGTCACCTTGTTTGACTTAGCTTCACTTTATTTTTATTTTTTTAAAAAAAATTTTTTTAATCTTTCGATTTTTTATAATCCTATATTTTGGTTCATTTATTCATTTCAATAATATATATATTCTAATTGAATTCTCAACTCATCATGCTCAGTTGTTTGCATGTTCATTGCTATGTTCAGTCAACAAACAAGGCGTCCAGTGAGGACCCTTTTTATTTTGATTTGGTTTGTCTGAAATTTCCTATATAAAAACGTACCTAATAACTTTTAGAAAACATATATTTTATATTTTATATACAAGACATAGACAGGTTTGAGGGAGTAAGGATGTTGCCCATTTTTTTTTAAAGAGAAAGGATTTTGTTTTAACAGGGAAAGACATAGCTGTGATAAAGGGTTATAACAGTGTTTCCATCTAACTCATTCCATGCACTCTAAATTTTAGCGCAGACTGCATATTCCATATTCATGATAAACAATATATTGTAAAATAGGCTACATGATGAAGTGTATCCTTGCTTACCTTTTAGTAAAAGCACCACCAGTTCTACGATTCCACTGTATATCATGTAATAAAAGCCTATCTTACTTTTTAAATACAGGATACTTCTTGAAACGTAGTTTGTTCAAGGGTATGGGAAAACACTAAATGACAACCGTACAAGAGCTCAGCACCTGCCAACTGGCCATTAGCTTCAGTCAACACTGTAATTGCTATGTGGTCTGGTCCTATCCTGTAACATATTTGCACTCTAGCCATTGTTTCTTCAGGTAAGTGTCAACCTGCAGTGCAGATACTGCAGGTGGTACATTCAAATGGTGAGTATTTACCCAGTAAATATATGGTAAATCATAGTTTATTAAAGCAATAGCTCAGGGCAGGCTGTGGAATGTGCTCATTATACCACAGTCACCAAGGTTTATTTAACGGTTTATAAAACGGTTACAGTTATGGCAAAATGAAAGTCGTAGACTTTCAGACTTAATTTTGAAAAAACAAGCCAGTCAAAAAAGCTTTTTTTTAATGAATGCAAAAATGTAGTCCCTCATGGCTGCCTGCAAAGTGCACGGCAGTTGCTATGCAACACACTGTAGCATCCTCAGAGAGAAGGCTAGGCTAAAGACGGTAGTTTAGATCGCTGGCAATTTAGCCTATGGAGCAGTTGACTCACCATGTGCCTAGTGCTTTGGTTGGTGTCCTGAACCCCTCTCAATCGCCTAGCTCACTCAGTAAGCTATTGCTTTTATAAATAAATAAACAACAGTTACAGTTAGGCACGGCGTGAACTGGAAATCTGCAAACTGATTGAACGCCATAGCAGTTATGTATACACCCATTATACAGTTAGGAACCATTCAGGAGCTTGATTTAAGCCACCCGTTTCATAATACTGGGTAATGGAGCATAACAGTGCGGTGCCGGAAGTAAAACTCCTATTCATTTTCCCTGTTGAGATTTAGATGAAGAGCCTTAATGTCTTTAAGAGCCTTAATGTTGTTAATAGCCTTAATGTCGTTAATAGCCTTAATGTCTTTAATAGCCTTAATGTCGTTAATAGCCTTAATGTCGTTAATAGCCTTAATGTCGTTAATAGCCTTAATGTCTTTAATAGCCTTAATGTCTTTAAGAGCCTTAATGTCGTTAATAGCCTTAATGTCGTAACCATCCAAATGACACGCACCATGCACCGCTATATTGTGAATCAATCGTTTATGCTCCTGTAGGAGCCACACGTTAATCGGGGCAACATCTAGTTTTTTTAGAAAAACACGTTTTATTCAAGATGTCATTGAAATCACTACACTACCCATAATTCCTGAAGTGTGACACAACATTTACATTTACCTTCAGGGCATTTAGCAGACGCTTCTATCCAAAGTGACTTACTGCACCCACGTAAGTGAAGGACTGCTACTGCTGCCAGAGCTCGACGGAGACTATTCCTTTAGACACTCTGCTGCTACTGAACTCCATCGCTCACCACAGCAACCATGATTTTAATGGAAAGTTAGAGTTGTGGTTAGAGCTGTAGAGGAAATTAGCTGTAATGGTTGAAAAATATGTTGATAAAAGTACAAATATATGATATGGCACTAGCGGTGATTTTTAGTAATTTGGGTAGTATTAAAGCAAAGGAATACATAATGTTGAATGAATACATAACTGGAATCTGAGACTGAATTCACATGTATTATAAAAACCAGTACCGTTATTACGCAGTGACTGCAGTCAGCAAAGGGACGTACCATGTCGATGACAACGCTACACACTATATGAAACACTAACACACACACACACACATACACTAACACATACACATAGAATATATGACACAACATAATGATGACAACGGTTATAAGATGCAAGAACGCGCTAAACTATTGGGTTGGAACCATTGCGAAAATGTTCGCAATGCATGGGATGAGTAGTTCCTCACTCAGGCAAAAAAACATACACAGTCTTGTACCTTTGCCTTTTCTTCTGTTTTCCAAATTCTTTTTTCGCCCAAATCAAACATAATCTGGTCACGACTACCTCGACGAACATTGTCTTGGTTCCAGGCTTAAAACTCTTTATATAAGGATTTTACGAAAAGTGGACGAGATAAATGCATGGGAAATTTACTTCCGGCACCAGAGCTGTTAAAAAAGGGGGGTCACTGTTACGCTCCATTACCACTGGCAATAAGAAGGTAAATACAGACGAACTACAGCTGAAATACTAAGAAAAACCTCCACGATTACCCATCAACTCAACTGCCATGTAGTGACTGTTTTAGGTTGGTAATAACTCGGAAAGGAAAGTAGTCAACCAATTCTTATAAACACTTCTACTATTCAATTGTAGTTATCCAAAGTTCATGTTGGTAACAGCCCAAGTTTAATTATGTACTATCTAGAAATTAACATAGTGCTTTCCAATAAATAACTTTTTCTTACATAGTTATTGTTCATAGCAACTCCCATTTATAAAGGTATTATTCAATTTACCTATTTAAGTTGAACAATTACAGCAATACTTACCTGGTAACACCCTCCGCAGGAACAGTTTTTCTCCAGTGTCATGGTACATCTTCTTACACACTGGGTACAAAGCCTTGTTTGTTTCCATGGTCTTACCATATTCTCACCATAGCCTTTGAAGATAGATTATTGTAATATATTATTCCATTGTCCATGCAGTTTACTGGAACTTTGTAACAAATATGTTCTGCAATGTTACTAAGTAAAACATATCAAAGTTTGTGTTGATTGCATGGAAAATGGAATAATCTATTACAAAGGATATGGTAAGAGCCTGGTATAATATAATACCATGGAAACAAACAAGGCTTCATTTTACACTACAGTTTCAGTTGACATACTCTGTAAATTGTAATATCTTACTTAGTAACGTTGCAGAACATACATGGTAAAAGTTTGTGTTTATTGCATGGAAAAGGAAATAACCAGTTACAAATGATATGGTAAGAGGCTGGTAATACCAAGGAAAACAAACAAGGCTTCCTTTTACAGTTCAGCTTTCTTACTGGGTAAATTGTCATGTTTTACTTAGTAATGTTGCAGAACATATATCATACAAGTTCCAACTGCATGGACAATGGAATAATCTAATACAAAGGATATGGTAAGAACATGGTAATACCACGGAAACAAACAAGGCTATGTAACCAGTATTTAAGAATATCTATTTTTCAACTTAAATAAAAACAATTCCATAGTTTCTAAGGTAAATCAAATAATACCTTTGCAAATGGGTGTAGCTATGAACAATAAGAAAAAGTAATTTAGGCAAGTAATTTGGAAAGTACTATGATAATTTCTAGATAGTGCATAATTAAACTTGGGCTGTTACCAACATCAACCTTGGATAACTACTATTGTAACTTGAATTGATGGGTAATAGTAGAGGTGTTTCTAAGAATTGGTTGCCTACTTTCCTACGAATTACGCAATTATATCAGAGTTATTATGGTGGTTATTACCAACCTAAAACAGTCACTACATGGCAGTTGAGTTGATGGGTAATAGTGGAGGTTTTTCTTAGTATTTCAGCTGTAGTTTCTCTGTATTTACCTTCTTATTACCAGTGGTAATTACCCAATAATATACTATAATTGACCATATATTTACCAGGTAAATACTTGGTCATTAGAGGACTGTAAAAGCAAGGGTTACCAATATTGTTTGGTAAGTAGTATGGCTTGTTGTGTTGTTATTCTTTTTTCAAATAGTGTCACTCGGTGCATGCCATCATGCCGTCTATTGTAATGTTCTCCATTGATGTTTTGTGTTCATTTCTGTTGGCTGGGGTTGAGGGAACAATCAGCATCGGCACTATTTGCTCAGCCACCGCGTGTGTGTTCTGTGTTCAACTGTTTGCCTATGAGGTGGTCCAGCAAAAGATCTTGAGCACAATTGAGTGATGCACCTTTGTTTGACCAGGGTGCCCAAACAAAACATGTCTGACAATGTTGCATTGTTTCCAAAGAATGGAACATTTCAAATCTAATTACTTTGTGAATAATATTTTTAACAATCTAAAAGGATTAGCATCTCATTGTCCAGATAGCCCGTGTTTCCACCTTGAGGGAGGGAGATATATAACGTTGGTTGGTAAATGCCGACATACGGATTGGCAAATCGTTAATGAATTAATGATTAATAATTATCCATTGATGCCCAAACATCAATATGCATGTTCATTAAGCTAAGTGATGTAGTGGTAAACTAGTGTGGCTTTTTGGTTGCAAGGTACTGGGCTAGTGATGCTACTCTGTTGATCTCTGTTGAAGTTGGTCAGTGTTTAGTAATTTCCTAAGTGTGGGATTGATTGGGCTATGGATGCTATTCCATTGACGTTAGTAAGTCTTAAGAGTAAGGTCCTACTTAGCTGTCTGCCTTTCTGGGCCATGTTTGCTATTGTATTGATCTCCATTTATGTTAGTAAGTGTTTAAAAAATTCTTACATACTAGCTGTGTGACTTACTGGGCTGTGGATCAATTATATTGACTCTTTCGAAGTAATTAACAATGCCTTATTTCCCCTTTTATTACAGTAACTGTTACATATAATAGAAGAAGTGTCAATCAAAGCCTCTCTCAGCTTAGTTGACTCTGTGACTAAAGAAGTGCCTTTGTAACGTAACGCAAGGAAATAGGCATTTATTTGACAGAGAACAAGGTACTGCGGGGTCTCCCCTGTGAATATACAATTAACAAAACAAAGCCACTGTGCCCTTATAGATTTGGATTCACTGGCCTCAGCGTACCACAATAAGAAGTGAGGCATTTCTTCTTATTGTTATGCTATGAACGCTCCAGTTTGTATGGGGTTCTCCGCCGTAGTTAAAGGGTACATATTATACCACCGGGTGTGAGTGATTAGCCGTTACAGCCGTTTGGAATTCTGCCTCTTCTGACGTCACAAGTGGGCGTGTCCACGCAGCTGGATGGATCAGATCAGACTTGACTAGCGAACGTTGCTCATCTGTCCACCATATCTAGGGCAGGGATGGGCCCCATCCTCACTCTGTAAGGCCCGCAGATAATTAATAAGATAATAAGATTGTTATTTTTTTTTGCAGAAAGCTTGATGAACAAAAACCGTACCTTTCAGTGAAGATGAGAAGCAGAGTATCTTTTCATAGAATTCAAAGGCAAACCCATGTTTCTAGTTTGCTAAGAAACAATATTAGCCATGAAAGATTTCAACTTAAGTCGCCACCTGAAAATGTTTACTGTCCTTCTGTCGATGTAATGATGAAATCAGTTCACAAATACAAAAAGGTAACAAACCAAATATTCATTGTTACTGTAACACAGTGAAATGTTCAGCAGCATTGACTGCAGCATTATAAATGTATAAAGAAGCTTGATTAGCTTAGCGCGTTGAGGTGGAGATGTGATCGAACTCTCATTAGACACATTTGACCTTTAGCCTTGTAGGCATATTCATGTATCGACAGGCGGGAGTACTCAGCAGAGCTGCCACTCTCCTCAGCATCACCACCTGTAATAACTCAGACAGCGGAACCGTAGTGTAGGGTCAGGTACCACAGAGGTAAAGTCAACACTGGCCTCTAATGGACACGATGAGTAAGGGCGTACAATGGTACTACACTTAACAAAGGGGCCTAAAAACTAGGATTAGGACCAATTGTTTAATATATTAAAAATATTTGGTTCAGAATAACCTTATTCAATTTGGAACAAACGTCCACATTCATTATTTAGGGATGTACGCCCCCTGTCAGTTGGTCTTAACTTGCAAATGAAATCTATTTTCTCAGCACATGAACATTTCATTGAATTATGAATCAGGCTTGAACCCAGAACCTTCAGCCTATGTCTTGAGACATGACGGCATATTGAGCTATATGAGAGAAATAATCCGATAAAAATACATATATTTAATGCCTGACGTCGAATTATTGGGTTGGTTGGCCATGGTTGCCACTGATCACTGCATCCTGGTGGAGTTATTTCCATGTCAATAAGGTGTTGGGGGCAGAAGCACTGCCATCATGCGGTTCAATAACATCACTGCAATAAACTAAATGAAACGAGATGAAACAGTGGGCTTCAATTTACTACTAAGACGATTCTGTGTGCAAGGTTAATTACACAGGATCATGCACGTTTAACAACTTCTACATGTAACGACTATGAAACATAACTTATAACCCTAGCAATGAATTTAATGGTAAAGATGAACAGTGTAGATTTACACATTCCGATTCAATTTGTTTTGTATTCAATAACTTTACGGCCTGATTGTATGCCCATATTATTTAGTTGTGAATGGCTAAACATAGATTACTATCTTGCGGGAAAATTTATATTTTCATTAATCCTCATTAAACTCTGGATATTCCCTAGATGTCTCATTAGCAGCAGTTTGCCCAATGTATGAATTGCCATTTGACTTGTTTATTTATAAGGTTAATTAAGCAGTTGGCTTCTTCTAAGTCCATTTTGTTTTAATTTAATACAAATATTTTACAATGCTGCAATGTAACTTCCGGTTGCATTGTAAGGTGAAACTATACAAATCTGTAAATGTACTTTAGTTCGTACCTCATTTAATTTCACTCAACCGTCATCATATCCCCATGCTGTAGGTTACCTGGTAGACTTTGTTTAAATGTTTTTTTAATCTTTTGGTTTATGTATTTTTATCCTCGGAAATGTTGCTTAACACTATGGAGCACTAGATGAGAATACAAAATTATTTTCATACCGTTTGTCTATGGAGCTAGAACAGTCTCATAATTCATAAATGCACACAGAAATTCATAAATGCACAAAAAAGATTTACAAATGCACACAGAAATCCATAAATGCACAAAAAAGA
>JAOPUD010029615.1:0-10464 GCA_027122715.1 Trisopterus minutus
CCTCCCCCCCCCCCCCCCCCCCCCCCCCCCCAACAATTAAAAAAATGTTTAAACTATAACTATTTTTTTAACTATATTACTATAAAAAAACTAGCCCATTTCTGTGCTGTTTTGGTTTCTTCTGGAATTATAAGAAAATGTCCCTATATGAGCCTGTTTTATTATTAAGCAGATTTAGCCCACTGTTAGAAGCAATAGGAGGCTGGTTGGATTTAAAAAAAACACTACTACATCAGCATTGGTTGTAATGATTTTTTTTTTTTAAATCAATAGCAACATTAAATGTAGGCAACAAGACGTCATTTTATCATTGACAAAAATCAAGTGCACATCACGTGAACAACATACGCACATAGCGTGAATAATCAGGTGACAGTTAACTATCAAACCAATTAAGAAACAGATCGCGCGCGGAGGCCTATTTAGGCCTATATATATTTCGTATTTGAACAACGGTCTTTTCGTGGAGACTACGCTCAGAGCAGCCGGAACAGAACAGCGAGCGGAAGGAGGAAAACGGGCTATGAAAAAAAAAATTAGTGAGAGCCCTGTGGTTGATGGCCCGCTGCTAGCGTCTTGACGTCTGGACATTGAGAGGTCAATTTCAATCGGAGAGCACCAGAGCTAACCAAGTTTAGGCGGTTGCGGTATTTTGACTGCATGTGCAGTGCTTGGCTGAATCCCTGCTCGACAAGATACGACGTGGGGAAAGCGAGGAGGAGAAGGTGAACTCTCTCCCACAACTGAGGGAAACGCTGTCCATGTGTTATCCACAACGCTCGCCAACCAGAGGTACGGAACGTGGCCATCGCCTCCGCATCATGTTGGAGGTCAATGAGGCTCTCTTGGATAGCCTCCTCACTGCTGGCAGCATCTTGTTGGAGCGGCTCCATCACCCAATCGGGGACGGCCAGCTGGTCCAGATCGGTAAAACGGACCTCCATATCCGCCTTGACTGCCTTCAAGTGGTCCGTGTAAACCAGCAAATGGCCATCAGTCAGTTCATCCAACACCTGAATGTAAGTACAGTAAGTTATTTTATTGATAGATAGATAGAAACTTTATTGATCCCCTTGGGGAAATTCAAGGAAATGGTATGTGGAAAAAATTGGTGTGTAGTCAAAAGAAAAAGAATGATTACAATGCCTAATAATAATAATGTAGCCTAATAATTAATTAGCCTACCTTGGTCAACTGTGGAAAGTTGTTAAACTGACGCCTGCTCAAATTGTGTCCATACAGCTCCAGCTTTGCGAGAAGACTGCGCATGGTGACCCTAGAATGGATGAGCGTCACACCATTCCCCTGGAGCTTCAGCGACACCTCATTCATCTTTCCAAAGAAGTCCGAAAGATAGAATACGTCGTGGCGGCAGGACCATAGCTGTGCTTTCAAAGCCGCATCGGCCTTTCCTAAAAATTCGAGGACCGAGGGGAACAGCTCACACAACCTGGCCAAGCAGTTCCCCTTGGAGAGCCAGCGCACCTCTGTGTGGAAAAGCAGGCGCTGGAAAGATTCATCATTTTCTCCACATAGCTGCCTGAAGAGACGGTCATTCAGCGCATGAGATTTAATTTTGTTTATTGATTTGACCGCTACATTAAGGGACTGATGGAGTGAGTCAGATATGTTTTTTGCCACCAAGTTGTGACGGTGCAGTACACAGTGCACGGTAAGCACGTGAGGGACCTTTTTCTTAAGGAGCGTCGCAAAGCCGCGGTATCTGCCGACCATAGCTGGCGCTCCGTCCGTGGCACATGCCATGATGTTCTCCATCGGGATGGCCCTCTCCTGCAGGAACTCAGTCAGGGCGGTGAATATGGTCTGCCCTCGTGTGTCGGTGGTGAGATACTGCCCAAACAAGAAGTCCTCCTTGAGATCCCCCCCAGACAAATAACGAACATAGCCCATTAAGAGGGCATTGTTGTCAGCTGTTGTTGTTTCATCAAGCTGGATGCTGAAGGGACACACACGTAAGGTGGCACACAGCTGCTGCTCAGTGTCGAGCGACATCTCCCGTATGCGCCGGGCAACAGTATCATTGCTGAGCGGGATGGCCTTGATGACTGGCGTAGCGTCCCGCTCCATGACTGTGGAGATAGCCTCTTTTATTGCCGGAATCACCAGAGACTCACCCACAGTGAACGGTAAGCCACACTTGGCAATTAATAAAGAAATGTTGTAGGACGCCAACAACCCGCTTTCACTCTGATTGACATTCCGGGCGAACAGGGTGTTGATTGTAGGACGCCTTGAATGCTGATCCCTCAGAGACTTGAAGTAGGCCGGATCTTTGGATGCTTTGTCGGGATGTTTTTTAATTAAATGGTCCTGTAACCGCGAGGGTTTCATTGCCTCATTTGAGAAAACTTGATCGCAAAGCAGGCACATGGGTAAAGTTGTGTTTATCGGAGAAGGAATAAATCCATAATTTATGTAATTTGCATTGTACTGTCTGCACTTTTTCTTGCTATCCGCCATGTCTATTGGTAATTGAACTGTTAACCCGCGAACTTGGGTCATGTTTATCGGCGTTAAACGTGACCCAAGTTCGCGGGTTAACAGTTCAATAACCAATCAGATCATGACGATAGCTGACGTAGCGTGAGTCCGGGCGTGTGCAGGACCGCGCTGTATGACCACTGAGCACAGATAAACAGTAAAATGTAGCTGGGACGGTAGAGGGGTTAGAAACCCATGAATGAAAATAGCCTATTTATTTCACGTAGCCTATTTTTGTACCAAAAATTATAACTATGAAAATGATATATTTTTCATGAAAAAAAAAAAAAAAATCATGAAAAAGAAAAAAAAAAAAAAACCTCTCACGTTCCCAGCGCCCCCCTAGGTTGTACGAACGCCCCCCAGGGGGCGGTACCGCCCCCGTTGAGAAACGCTGATCTAGATGCTATCCAGTCTGGCAGTTTGTGGACTAGCTTCCTGTTCTCTTCACAGTCGTTCAGTATATCAAGGTTTTTCACATGTGACATTGCATCTTGACAGGCATTCAAGAAATCTGAAAAGTCCCGAAGTCCCTCTGCATCCTTAGGTTGGACTTTCGGCCACTCTGTCAGCCTATCTCTAAAGGCTCTCTGTATAACAAAGGGGTGGCCGTATCTGTGGTTCATTTTGTCCCAAGCGTCCCTGTAAGCCTCGCTATCATTTCTATAGAAGGTCCCTTCCAGTGTCTTACGAGCTGGACCGCCTACATACTTCCTCAGATAATAAAGCTTATCTGCTGAGGAGATGGCCTTTGAGTCAATGAGTGACATAAATGAAGTTTTCCACTCAATAAACTGGATAGGGTCACCATTAAATACCAATGGCTCTGGCACTGGAAGTCTATTTAGGGCCATACTATCTTGGAGGGCCCTGGCTAGGGACGACATATTTAGCTCAGATGACGAGACTGTGACGTTAGGGGGTTGTCTACTTGGAGCTGGGGAGCCACTATGACTATTTGAGGAGTGGACGCTGCCCTCTTGTGGAGCTTCCTGGTTGTAGACTTGTAGTCTGGCCCGAGCTGCCTTGATTTCCTTCTCGGCCTGTATGCGTTCAAGAGCGCGTTTTTCAACTTCAAGCTGCTTCCTTTGTTGCTCCTCTAGTGTCCTTTGTTGCTCTTCTAGAAGTTGGATTTTCTCCCTTTGTTTCTCTTCCTCCAGAAATCCTTCCAACTCAACTTCCTTCGCGGCAAGCTCTGCTGCAGCGTTCATGCGTTGGACTGTTAAAGTAGTGTCTTCAGAACCGTTGACTGACTTTGACATTCTAGAGACAGTGGATCCATAAACGGAGCGAGCATAGCCGTTTTTCAGTAGCTCCTTGAGACGGCGCTGTGCTTGTTCTGCATCAAAATCTAAATCGATGTCTACAATCCTCTCGTAGGCGATTTTCTTAATTTCTGTTGTAGCTGCCTCACATGCGTCAACATGGTTTCTCAATACGGCTGACGGTGTGAAGTGAACTAGTGCTTCGGAATATGTTTTCACCACTGACTCTTTATCTTTCTCCAGAGCATCGAGCAGAGATGCCAGCTCACTTTCATTGAGGTCTTTCTTTAACTGCTCTCTTGACTCACGGGCTTGACTCTTCCATTTTTCATACGCTGTGAGGATCTTTCTTTCCTTCTTCTTCGCCTCATCTTGTTGAAGTTCACGCGTTTTTGGAGTCAGGATTTTTGTTCGAGTTGAGCGTCGGCGGCTATCCTCTTCCTGTTCTTGAAGTTGACCTTGGAGGCTACTTAATGTTTCTTCTCTACTTTGAATTTCCTTCTCTAAACGTTCTCTCTCTGTAGTCACCAGTGTTTCATCAAGAGCCCCTTTAAGCCTTCCTATTTTATGCTGTAGGCTATCTATCTGTTTCTCTAGCTCTGACTGTGGGGTAGGATTCTCTGCTCCTTTAATATTCAATTCTGCCATAATTGATATGATAAAATGTTCGTCTTTACAATAGCCTATAGACTGTACAGCGGGAAGAAGAATCCTTAATATTTAGACTACACGAAGATAGGAGCAGATAATCTGACATAAATACAGACCACTCAGAGGACTAGAGCCTATTACTGTAGGCTGATTGTTAAATGATTGACTGCAATGTTAAAATGAAGACTGTACATTGTTACACAAAATGTACAGTAGCATAGCAGTCAATAAACATAAACAAAGTCACAAAATTCACTTGTTTTTTCTTTGTGTGAAGAGTACCTTATTTTTTCTTAAGGGTCCTATAAGCTTTACATTTAGTAGAAGACAATTCAATAAATGTCCATTTTTGTTGAAATAATTTTCTTCTTAATTTCTTTCTTCTTAAACCGTTACAGATGAATATGAATGTTCTTAGTGAAGATGAATCGTTCCTTTCCAGTCAATGAAATGTTCCATACCTTTAATGTCTGACCGTCACACCAAACCTTTAGGCCAGCTGCATGATGACTTAAAGTCCCTTTGTCTAGAAGACCCGTAGAATGGAGCCGAGTTGCTCCGCTGCAACCTGGGTCCGTGGTTCGTCTTCGTAGACCTCTCCTCTCTGGCAGCGTGGTGGCAGGGTTGATGAAGGGTCTAGCTCTTACTGTAGCATTCCCAGCTGGACTTTATTCAGACCTTAATTAGCGATGCACTCCATAAAGATGACTGATGGCCCATGGTGCGGTATCAACCATTTATTTTTATACATCCACACCACAGATACACCGTAAGAGCTGAAAGCAAATAAAAAGGCACAATCATGCACTCGTAATATGACCATGCTTTCCCCACAGCTAGCTACCACAACGAGGTGAATAGCACTAGCTAGCATTAGCTAACTCCAAAAATGCATACTCTTACACATATATCAAAACAAAACGTAATAGAACTTAATTCCACAGTTTATCAACACACATACCTGTTCGCCTTCCAGCTAGGTGCTATTAAAGGATGAACAATGCTTCGTATGTTTTGTGAACCGTTCTAAGCATGAACAAACGTGTTCACCTCTTAAACCTTCCTTTCCGTCTGAGTCGCGCACCGAGACGGCAGGTAAACGTCTCTGTGGCCTTTCAAAATAAAGGTCACACAACAAGGTGCAAGTAAAATTCGCTATGAATATTAATCAGAAACATATTTAGGGCACCATACAAATTTGAATGAACAAATGTGATATCCAAGGCACTATAAACCAATCTCAATAATATAAAATATGATAAAACAAAATTATATGGGTCATTTACACTCCCACCAAATCATTAGTGTTTCAAATAAAGTCAAATCAAGCATGTGCAAACACCAATGATTTTTTTTTTAAACTCAG
The DNA here is from genome assembly GCA_027122715.1 of Trisopterus minutus. Lineage (NCBI taxonomy): Eukaryota > Metazoa > Chordata > Actinopteri > Gadiformes > Gadidae > Trisopterus > Trisopterus minutus. The sequence continues at coordinate 5,785 of JAOPUD010029615.1, forward strand.
AATAACCATAGACCATAGACCTGGTAAGGAAGAAGTGTCAAGTACTTCAAAACTAATGAAAACACATCTTAATAGATGCAAGGCATGTGCTAGTTTGTAACTAACTAGTCACTATCTAGTAACAAGACCAGTTTCTGAACAGGCCGTTCAAGCACTGACTGCTTGGTGAGACGTTCACCTTTCTTGCCTAGTTTTCTATCACCTAGACAGATTTTCACCCTCCTAACCAGTCCATCCCTATCCACTGTAGTTTCTGAAACTCTACCCAACCTCCATTCATTTCTGGGCAGATCATCATTTTTCATCATCACTACATCCCCCTTTTGTAGGTTTCTCTTCGGGGTGTGCCAGCGTTGCCGGATGGCGATGTTGGATAAATACTCTTTACGCCAACGGCTCCAGAACTGCTCCGCTAAGTACTGTACATGGCGCCACCTCTTTCTCGCATACATATCTTCTCTGATGAACTTGCCAGGGGGAGGAAGAGCTGGGGTAGACTTCATGGTAAGAAGTTGGTTAGGGGTAAGCGGCTCAAGACTGTTGGGATCATTGAGGTTTTCAACAGTGAGAGGGCGACTATTGACTATTGTCATTGCTTCATAGAAGAATGCTCGGAGGGACGCATCGTCCAGATTTCCAGGAGAGAGAGAGAGGGTCGAGTTGAGGACACTCCTGACCGTCCTAATTTGACGCTCCCACACTCCGCCGACGTGGCTTGAACCTGGTGCATTCATGATGAAGTCGCACTGATTCTCAGAGAGAATGATTGCCAGTTTGTCAATATCAACTTCCTTAAGAGCTTCCTTCAGTTCATTTTTAGCTCCTAGGAAGTTGCTTCCTTGGTCAGATTTTATCTGGCGCACTGCACCACGTATGGCAATGAAGCAGCGCAGTCCATTTATGAAGGAATCTGTTGACATGTCCTCCAGCATTTCGATATGAATGGCTCTGGAGGAGAAGCAGGTGAAGAGAAGGCCATATCTTTTGCACACACGCCGTCCTTTTTTGGTGTAAAAGGGTCCAAAGCAGTCCATTCCACAGTATGTAAATGGTGGAGATGGATCCAAACGCTCTGGTGGGAGATCGGCCATTCTTTGCTCTTCTGTGTGTCTCCTGAGCTTTCTACACATCACACATTGGCGAAGATGAGATGCCACGGCTCGACCAATCCCCGATATCCAGTAGCCCTTTGACCTGATTTCGTTGATGGTCATTCCTTTACCTTGATGTTTAGCCTTTTCATGACAGTGGACGATGATCATCTTCGTGACGTGATGTTCCTTCGGAATGATCGCAGGATGTTTGGCTGCGTGAGGGAGATTTGAGTCACCGAGTCTACCTCCCACCTTGATCACACCATCATTGTCCAGAAAGGCGTCGAGGCGATGCATCTCGTTGTGGAGTGGCAGCCGAGAGCCTTTCTTCAGAAGATTCAATTCCTCTGGATATGTCTGTCTCTGTAAATCTTTGATTATGAGGCGCTCCGCGTCCTCTCGTTCCTCCACTGTAGAGAGACCATTGGATTTGTCTTTGTTGATTCGTCGAAGGATACGCGCCACTGCTCTAACAGCCCGGGACCAAGATGAGAACCCTGACAGCCGATCTGCCAGGGAGTCTTGCTCTGTAGTTTCTGTGCTCAGTGTCTGAGCGCCTTTCACTTCTGGGTCTCCAAGTGGCAGTTCCGAGATCACCTCCTCTGAGAGGCCGATTTCCCTTTCCCATAAAAACGCAGGTCCTTGGAACCAGTCTGATGATATCAGCTCACTGATGGTTAGGCCTCTGGAGGCGTGATCCGCCGGATTTTGGTCAGTGGGGACATATCTCCATTGCTGTTGAGACGTGCTGAGGTGTATCTTCTGGATTCGGTTGGCGACGAACGTGTGGAAACGTCGAGCCTCGTTGTTAATATACCCTATAACGACTTTAGAATCAGTCCAGAAGTACTCCTTGGCATCAGCGTATCCAAGTTCTTCTTTTAACACATTGCTGGTCTTCACTGAGATGACCGCAGCTGTTAGCTCTAATCTCGGGATTGTGGTGACCTTCGTAGGAGCAACACGAGACTTTGCCATGATTAGGGCACAGTGGATGCCTCCTTCATTTCTGAGTCTCAGGTATGAACACTGCCCGTAGCCAATCATGCTTGCATCGGAGAAGTGGTGTATCTCTTGTCTCGTAACCCTTCCAAAGTTTGCAGGTGCGTAACTCCGGGGGATGTCTATCTTCTCCATGTTGGTAAGGTCATTTTTCCATCTCTCCCACCGTGGACGAAGTTCTTCAGTCAGGGGATCATCCCAACCCGTTCCCTGTCTGCACATTTCCTGCAGCACTCCTTTTCCGATTAGCAAGAATGGGGCGACAAACCCTAAGGGGTCGTACAAGGAGGCAACCATAGACAGTATACCTCTTCGTGTTGCAGGTTGGTCCTTGAGGTTGACGTTGAACTTTAAGCAGTCTGACTCGATGTGCCATTGGATACCTAATGCTCTTTCTGCAGGTAGATCATCAAAGGTAAGGTTGAGATCTTTAATGTCTGATGCACGTTCAGATGACGGTATGCTCTCTAAGACAGCTCTGTCGTTGGACACAAATTTGTGGAGCCTAAGACCACCTAGGGCACAAAGTTCTCTGGCTTCTTGAGCGAGCTGAATAGCCTTTTCCGTACTGTCCATACTTGCGACCCCGTCATCGACATAAAAGTCTCTCATAATGAACTGTGAACCTAGAGGGTATAGGTCTCTGTTCTCGGTAGCTAAATACTTCAAGCCATAGTTCGCGCAACCAGGCGATGAGGCAGCGCCGAAGATATGCACCTTCATACGGTACTCCTGAGGCTGCGCGCTGAGATCTCCTTTCCTCCACCAAAGGAAGCGCAGATAGTCCTGGTCCATCTTGCTCACATGAAATTGGTGAAACATCCTTTCTACGTCGCACATCAACGCCGTGGAGTGTAGTCGGAAGCGAAGGAGAACACCATTGAGATTGTTCATCAAGTCGGGTCCGGTGAGCAGATGATCATTTAGACTGGTTCCCTTGTATTTGGCGGAGCAGTCGAATACCACGCGCAGCTTGTCTGGCTTCTTGGCGTGGTAGACGCCATGATGAGGTACGTACCATTTTTCTCCTTCCTTCCCACCATCATGGACTTCCTCTGCGTCACCCTTTTCTATGACATCCTCCACGAACTTGATGTACTGTTCCTTGTACCTTTCATCCCTCGACAGCTTCCTCTTGAGATGGTTGAGACGAACGACGGTAAGCTGTCTGTTGTCAGGTAAGTTGGGTCTCTCCTTAAAGGGTAAGGGCATTTCGTAGTGACCTTGGCTATTTTTCCTGATGCCAGTTTTCAGTTTGTCCAGGAACAGGATGTCTTCCTGGGACACCGTTTTCCCATCCTCCTTGGCATCCTTAAAATCGGATTCCAGAACACGAATAGCATCTGCAGGGGTGACTGGAGGGAGCTCCTTGACAGCTATCCGGAAACACCGTCTTGCCACACTTGGAGCGTCAAGGCATGGCGAAGAGCATCCAACTATACTCCATCCTAGATCGGTACAAACTGCATAAGGCTCTTCATTTCCTCCTGATATTACATCTCTTGGTGCCATTGCCCTTGCACAGTTGTATCCTATTAAAAGACCAACCTCACAATCCTGCAGCGGTGGAATTTTGTCTATGATTGTGGAGAGATGATTCCATTGTCTGGCCGTTTCGCTTGTAGGAATGTGGGTGCGGTTCACTGGAATACAGTTTTTCGTGTAGGCAGGAGGAAGGTCGATGTGGATGGGGGACTCGTAACCTCGTATACGAAGCCCCGAAACTCGTTGGCTTTTCACAATGGTGTCACATCCTATCATAGTTGTTAACTTCAGTGTTACTGGACAGGAGTCTACCTTTAAAGTTTTGCTCACTTCCTCGTCGACGAATGTGGTGTCACTTTGTGTGTCCAGCAGGGCATAGACAAGTTTTTCAGTTTGTGAGTTATTCTTGGATGACACCCAAACAGGCACAATCATCGACGTGTTGGTAGACTGTCCAGTCGTGACGGCATGTGACATCGCAGTCGTGGCAGGATCTGTTCGATGTGTGTTGCTTGGGAATATGGTTTCCCAAGGTTTGGACCGTTCCCCTTTTACATAGTTTTCATCGTGAAGACAGGTTGGATGTTTGCCTTTGCAGGAGTTGCAGGAATGTCTATGTCGGCAGTCCTTTGCACTATGGCCAGGTTTGGTACAGCCATAGCAGAGCTTGTTCTCTTTCACAAATTCTTTTCTCTCTGCCAGAGTCTTGGCGATGAACTTGGGACATCCGTGTAGCCTGTGTTGAGTGTCTTGACAGAACGCACAAGGGGGCTTTTCCTTCCCCTTCGCTAGCCTTTGCCTTTCACCGTCGGCTTCGGTTTGAGTACTCAGAACACTCGCCTTGTTCCTCTTGGGGTCCCTGTTATTCCTTTTAGCTGGGCTAGACTCGGAGTTGTGGAAGGCATATGGTGAGGTGATCGGATTACAGGCAATCCTTGCCTCCTTTGCTATGAAGGTGGTGAAGTCCTTAAAACTGGGGAATTCTCGATTTGAGTCCAAGGCTTCCGTAGCCTTCCTGTTCCATCTAGATGCTATCCAGTCTGGCAGTTTGTGGACTAGCTTCCTGTTCTCTTCACAGTCGTTCAGTATATCAAGGTTT
>JAOPUD010029648.1:0-10443 GCA_027122715.1 Trisopterus minutus
GTTACGGTCAAAATAGCTGCCCGACCCCATGGCCAATATGGCTGCCGAGTGAAGTGACTTGCCTTAAAAGGACTTTGATATTACGCAGTCGATTCAACTGTGGTCCATAATATCACCCGCCGTTGCGGCGTGGAGGCTCTGGGTTCGTCGGGACCGCGGTGTGGACATCAGTGTGGTGGGACAGGGCTCAGTCTGTGTGGTGGGACAGGGCTCAGTCGGTGTGGTGGGACAGGGCTCAGTGTGGTGGGACAGGGCTCAGTGGGTGTGGTGGGACAGGGCTCGGTCGGTGTGGTGGGACAGGGCTCAGTGTGGTGGGACAGGGCTCAGTGGGTGTGGTGGGACAGGGCTCAGTGTGGTGGGACAGGGCTCGGTCAGTGTGGTGGGACAGGGCTCGGTCGGTGTGGTGGGACAGGGCTCGGTCAGTGTGGTGGGACAGGGCTCGGTCAGTGTGGTGGGACAGGGCTCAGTCGGTGTGGTGGGACAGGGCTCAGTCGGTGTGGTGGGACAGGGCTCAGTCGGTGTGGTGGGACAGGGCTCAGTCCTGAGGAGTGACACATTTTAGTTACACTTTTTTTTTTTTCCTGAGATCTCAAGTGTTTTTTTGTTCATTGACAAGGGAACCTAAAGAACCGTTTTCTCCTTGGAGGACACTGGAAGACAGGGAAGAATAAGGACAATTAAACCCATCACAGGAGGGAAAGAAACATTTTTTATTACATTTTTTATATTGGTACTTACCTGGGTCAGCTAATTTTATTTCATACTGTGAATTTAATTTATGTGGAAAGAACTGCATTTCATTTACTGAGTGTAAGGCTGAACATTTTATGTTGGGGTAAAATTGTAATATTTGAATATATACATTTGTAGCACATTTTGTGTTGTGTGTTATGTGGGCTGGGGTTCAATTGCTCTCGGGCTTCAGCGCTACTGCCAATCTCCTTACCCAAACCTAGTTGATCAGACGTAACCCGAGGAGATGAGAATAAGGTTACATTGGGATAAGATAAGGTAAGATTATCCTTTATTAGTCCCACAGTGACGAAATTGGCAGTGTTTTACAGCAGCAAAGAGCGAAGACGACAGTCGTGCAAAATACACTAAAACCCAATATGTGTGTTTCAGTGAGGGCGGTGCTGATGGTGGAGTCTGACTGCTGCAGGAGGGAATGTCCCGCTGTACCTCTCCGTCACACACCGCGGGGGTCTCAGCCTATCGATGAAGGCGCTGCTCAGTGATGTAAGTGTACCGTGAAGGGGGTGGGATGTGTTCTCCTGTCACCAACCACCTCCACTGGGTCGGGGGCGGGAAACCCCAGGACAGAGCTGGCTCTCCTAATGAGTATGTTCAGTCACTTCCTGTCAGCAGCCGTGATGCTGCTGCTCCAGCACACCACACCAAAAGAGATGGCTGTTGCCACCACAGAGTCACCAAAGGTCCTGAGGAGTGCCCCCTGCACACCAAAGGACCAGAGGTTCTCGTATGTAGGAATCACCTAGCCTCTAGCAATATAAACGGGGGTCCCCACACACAAACGCCCGATATGATAGGTCATATTTCCAATCTATTATAAATTTTAGCAACAGTGAAACAAGAAATACCATAACTTAACAATGTGTTTTTAGGTTAATTATTGACGTTGTTCGGACCTGGAACTTCCAAAATGCTTTGGTGAAAGCCACCTTGGGCTAGACCGCGTGACAACATCACGCTCTAGCCTCAATGGAAGACCCACTGAAAATATATGAAGCAGGCATGAAATTAAACTGGATTCTGAAAAAAGTATAAATTATATCGAAAGTCTTTTCAGATACAAGATCAAAGTTTGTTTAATTTTTTTACGTTCGAACAAAGGTTAACAAAAAACCCTACCATTGAGTTCCATAATTTTTATTTTTTATTATTATTTTTTTATTTTATTTGATATGGACATCACAAATACATTAAGACTGTTCCAGTGGACAGACCAGATGCTTTGCTTTAGTGTGTTTAGCACAAGTGCTAATTTTCGGGCGGCTAATCTAAAATACAGAACATATTATCAACAGTATTAGATAAAACCAATCTAAACTGTGTTTACTCGGCTTGAGCTACAGCGTCTTTTTATCAGTGCAGAAAACAGGGATGATACACAGTTATGAAGACATTTAAAAGCGAGTCTGATATAACAGTAAATTATAAAGTTTTCCAATGCAAGAAGGTTGTTTTCTCAGGATGCCGTGGTGGTGCCGTCTCATTGGTTCTTGATCCTTAATATGTATTGCTTGCTCATATATTGCTATTATGGGTTTCAAAGTGACTTGACAGGCTTGAGACCATGTCGTGATGCAATATGACAAATGAGAGAGAATCACAGCATGCATGTAGAGTTGTGCAGCTTTACATGACAGGTCTCTTCGAATAAAACGAAAACAATTGAGATTTGGTTTAACCTTCTTGCAGATGTGATGTACTTGTTTATCAAATTTTACATTTTTGTCTAGTATAATCCCCAGGTATTTAACCTCATTCACCACAGTAATTATTTCATTTTTGATCTTCACCTCAAACAGATCGTTCACAGGCCTTTTGTGAATAGAAATACACATAGAAACAGTTTTCTTGACATTCAGGGTTAAGTGGGACATGTCAAGCCAGTGAGTGACTCTCTTAGGTGCTTGCATGAGGTGGTCAGCTGCTTAGCTAGCTGTTTTAGCAGAGGCATAGATGACTATCGGCAGCGTACATCTGGCAGCTGACACCTGGACAACTTAGTGGCAGGTCATTGATGTACATAGTGAACAACAGTGGTCCAAGTATGGACCCCTGTGGTACTCCCATATTGTTGGTGGGAAGTTGGGATTTTTCCCCATTTACCTTGACACATTGTTGTCTTTCCCCCAGATATGATTTAAACCACTGAGTGGCATCTGTAGACATTTAAAAACGTTTTAACTTGGCCAAGAGGACACTGTGGTCAACAGTGTCGAAAGCCTTTTTGAGTTCCAAGAACACTGTCCCCACAACATGTCCCTTGACCATAAGACCCTTTTTTTAATTACCATTACATAATAAAAAAATATATAATATTTAAAAATAAATAATATTTTAAAAACAGAATATCTTAAAAAGTTTAAAATATTGAAGAAATATTGCCTACATACAATTACTGTCACACAGAAAGAAAATAAGTTAGTGCCATGTATAACAGCGTTGAGACAGCCTTTACTAAAACCGCACTGCAAAAGAAACAACTGTGAGGCTGGTTAGGGTTAGGGTTAGGGCTCGCCCAGTGGATGAGCCCTGAGCGGAGATGTTTCTGCATTTCAAAAGCAGGGAGATTACATACTAAAATAGACAAATTAGGTCTAATTTGTCTGTTACCCAGTTCCATTTTCCATTTATATTTAGGTATAAAGTGCCATTAAGTGCCAGGACGTACAACATACAGTAGTGCAATATTCAAAGTTTCCCAATGTGAAGACTGCAGCCTTGCTATAACGCTTCCTTGCGAGTGGCGTCCTCTGGAGATGAGGCTGAGTGCTGCTGGCTAGAGTACTGCCTAGTGTTTGTAGCATTCGGAGTTTGGAACGACTTGCTAGTGTGGAAGCGCTTCCGCTTTTTAATACTGCTCCAGTGGTAAAAAATAAATAGTAATATTTTAATTGTTAATTGTTATTGGATACAGTAGTTTGTTTAAACACCAGCTACGTTCATATTAAAAGAAATCAATCCATGCAAATTACTGCCTGGGGCCAGCCCAATCATTATGTTGCAAAAACGTATGAAAAAAAAATCGCACTGGTCTTTGAGCTTAATTGTTTACATTTCCACGATTTATCTATAAAAAAACACATCACGAAATGTTTCTGAAAATGTTCAAATAACTTTTGTAAAGCAATGTTTTAAATACCCCGCGCAGCCTGTGAACGCAAAGGATTGTGGGGATTTTGGCCTGCTTTGAGGATGCATCGATGCATCCTTGAAAAATTGAGGAATTCTCAAAAACAATGGACACGAAAAAAGGGCGCAAATTTCAGTGTTCTCAACATTCAACAGTGCTTGTCGGCGTTCTATAACGTGGCACGCTTCCTTCACATTGGGAAACAGCCTGTGAACTCTGAACTGGTGAGTTTTTGTGTCGTTTGCGGAAGTCGTTTGGTGAGTGACTGCGGTCCTGACATCGGCAGGGAGCTCGTTCCACCACTGTGGTTTCCATTTGACTGCCTGGCAGGGAGTCCGGTGGAGCTGCCAGACTGCCGCTGAGCTCCTCCCACCAGAGCGGCCGGACTGCGGCCAGAGCTCCGGCGGTAGTCCGGCCGCTCCGGCGGGGGAGCTTTGGCGGCAGCTCATCCCCGGGAATACATTCCCTTCTTTCATCCTTACTTTCATCTGCACTGATTTACTTTCATTTGCACTGTTTACTGTCTGCACCATTATTGTAGCTACTGTTCATTTTATCTTATATTTTAATTTAGGTTAAAGTTTATTGTAGCTACTGTTAGTTCTTATATTTTAATTTAGATCTATATCTTAATTTTAGTCTAAGGTATGTTTAATGTATGTCTTGTTTTTATGCTACTGGATACCTGAATTTCCCTCGGGATAAATAAAGTATCCATCTATCTATCTATCTATTCCCTTTCTCCTCCATGTCGTGGTTCAATCCGGACTTCAGCGAGCCAAAGCCAGAGTTCCTTTCCCCCAATTCTTCTTAACCATGGCCGAGATAACCCCCACTACCAGTCTTGACTTGTTGTTGAAGTACCAGAGAGTCTATATATATATATATAATATAATGCATTCTGAAGAGACTGAAACAGAGGGAAATAACGGTAGGCAAGAACAGCTGGAACTCTATTTACTTGTTGGGACAACACCATAATGTGTCTCCTTTAAGGCAACAGACTTGGGATCCTCTCCTCAGGTGTACAGGCTGGAGAAAGAGAGAGAACAATTACAATATTAATATTTGTGTTATTTTCTTTATCCACGGGCGACGATCGTCCGAATCGTAATTAAGCTTTGAGCCAAGTTGTTTTTCTGGCAAAAAATGAGATATTTAAGGTCTGTAGACTTCTCTGAATAGTTTCTGTACAGACCTATTTATTCTTTCAAACAGAAAAAATGATGTTCTTCTTCACCATTTCATCGGTCACTATGTCTTCAAGGACAGCTAACATGAAGTCTTGTTTTAGAACCCATGACGTGTTGCTTGTTGTTAACTTACCAACAATCCATGTCGTAGGGGCGGGACATGGTGGATAGAACGGTTTCCTATTGGACTAAATTGAACTGGCTCTCGTTCTTGCTCAGAAGCAGCTTCCTCTGGGAAATGTATTTTGATTGATACGTTCTGCTAATAATTTGCTGGCCGGATCAAAATGATGGATGGGCCGGATGGGGCCTGTGAGGCAATAACACTTCTATTTTTATAAATGAAAAGATAAACATCTGTCCAGTCAAACCCTGCTATGTCTGAGGTATACGGTGATAAAGTCAGGGGGTTTAACCCTTAACACAGACAACTTCCTCAGTCTTGTCCAGCCGTGCTCCCTCACAAGAAGGACCTGGGTTCACTCAGACCAGATGGTCTCTGGGGAAGCATTGTTACACTTCAGGAGATGCAGACGGGTGTTATATGACGGTCCAAGTACCGGATTGAGGGCTATTGTTGCTTACTTTTTGTGTCTTTTTCTGTTGTTTTCTTTATCCTAAGAGTAAAAAGAGGTGTATAAAGAATGGCTTAATGTCAATCATATTTGTAGAAACACAGTCCCACATCACTCATGAATTACCAACTTTTGACAAACTCACAGTTGATCCAATTCGTAGTAGACTAATAATTACCTGATAATGATGACGATGATGATGACGGAGATAACTGCAAGCATAACTCCAAGGGTGACTCCTAATGCGACCAAAGATCCGTCTGAAAAAAAAAAGAGAGAATTAGACTATTAATTCTCTAATTATAACAATAAAACAAATGATTATTATTATTAATAATAAAAGTAGTAGTATAATAACAAATATTAATAAGAAGTATAGTATATATTCAAGTAGCTGCACGTTATAGATTACCTAGTCAACAATGTTTCAACACAATGTCTAAAGTGACTTTAGTTATCGGCCTAGTGAAAAATGTAAAAGAAAAAGACAATGTACATTGACATAATCGAAGTATTGTAAGCCCGATTTTGCTTTTTCACACCACGGATATTTCAATATCACACAGATTGCTTTTGTATTACCACCAAGAGCCTACCTTCAATATGGTCCTCCAGTATCTTCAGTTTAATGTGGGTTACGTCTGCTCTGTCTGTGTACCTGCGAGTGCACCTGTACGTCCCTTCATGTGAGGAGCTCACATACAGCAGGAGGCTGCCTGAGTCAGACAGGTCTCTGACATGCTGCTGCCACTCTGCTTCCACTACTTTCTCTTGTCCTGCTTGTCTACTGAGGATGATCTGGTCGTGGTTGAAGGTCCAGCTGATGTCATAGAGCATGGGCTCCATGACATCACCTGGACAAGGGAGTAACACCTCACTCTTGGGAGCACATTGCATGTGAGCTGATGGAGATAGACACACAAGTGGACAAACAGACATATGGAAGATATTGTTATGAAATTTGCAGAGAATTTGGACCATGACAATGTTTTTCCTAATTTTAACTAAGTCCAACTTTTTTCGCATTTTTCGGCGAAATGGACTAGATGTTGCGGGCCACAATCTTTTCACAACACTCATTTGAAGCAGTTCTTATGTTAGCCATTAGTAAGCGTGATGGGCAACTTTAGGTTTCCGCCATTGAAAATTGGATTGAACCAGTTCTAATCTATGCTTTACTTCTGACTGTTGCCCTTCTGATATTCAAAGACTCACGGTGTTGCCTAATGGTGGCTCTCCTTGTACAGTCTTCATTTTGCACTGAGCAGCAGTAGGTTGGTTCTGTGTCACGTGCTGTGTCAACGGTCGTTAAGGAGCCAGTGATGTCATAGAGCCCCTGGTCAGCTTCATGAACCTCAGTTGTGTTATGGAGGACGGTAGCCAGGTGAGGACTGACGGACCAGGTGAGCTGTGGTCTTGGGTAGATTCCCCCAGACTTACAGGTGACAACGTCGTCCACCAGCTGTATGTCCACCATAGCAACAGGAGCTGCGACAACACATACGGCATTAAAACAAGAAACTCAAAGCGCTAACGTTAGCTCAACACAACGACAAGCTTACCTGTCACTGTCAGGGTGACGAAGGTCTCCTGGTTGTACTGTGAAGTGCTGGCGTAACACAGGTACCTGCCCTGGTCCTTTAGGTTCACCCTGGCCAGACGAAGGGAGGCGTCGCCCCCTGAGATCTGGTCACGGGACAGGGAGGTCCTTCCTATGTACCGAAGGTCCTGGTCTACCAGTTGGTCCTGGTCATCGTAGTAGGAGTGGACCGAAACATCATTCCCGTTCATCTTGATCCAGTGGAGGACCAGATCCCTGTTTGACTGGAAGCGGCAGGGCAGCACACAGCTCGCCCCAAACACACAGCCTACCTGGGTGTCTGGAGATTGAACAGCAACCGGTCAATACAATTTTAAAACACATAGGGGGTGTTCCATATTGAGGGATGAACACCCATATAATTTTCCATTGCTATTCAATAAATAATGTGCAATAAAATAAAGCAACTTAAGAATCGTAATTATTTTTTCCTTTTGGGAATCAAGTACAGAAATACAATCTAGAAAATTGTCAAATCGACCCATCTATTTCATCCGCCAGATGGCCTTCGGTCTGTTTAGACTGACACGCAGCATTCTCACAGGCACGACATGCCCGAACAGCATTGCTGTCACAGCATATTGTCATTATTGTCGTTACTCCCTGTACACCAGGTGGTGCATAGAACAAACGTCCTCTAATAACAAACCACATCACTTCCCTCTTCAGCTAGTGAATGGAATCAGGTTTGTCAGGTTCTCCTCAGGCAGAATTTTCCAATGGTTTCTGTATGACTACAGTTCAAAAATATATAATTAACTGCCCTAGTATGTAGTACCAGGCCTAATATACAGTGGTGTCAAGTAATGAAGTACAAACATTTTAAGTATCTTTACTTTACTCCATTATTTATTTTTCTGCCAACTTCTTACTTTTACTCCTTACATTTTAGCACAATTATCTGTACTTTCTACTCCTTAAATTTTAAAGGAGTTCCTCTTGGTTTCGGTTTAGTTTTTTTGGTTCAACGTCATGTGCGCCTTCCAGATCTATTGATTTTGAGATAATTGGATGAAGCATAGAAACCCAGACCACTCATTGGTCAAGCTATCCATCGTCTTTGCGCATGATGCAAAACCAGATAAAATAGGCAAATAAATTATTCAAAGTGCGGCAATGGCATTGTCTGAAAGAGATTGGGTTGACAGCAGATATTATTCTAACATTATGCCATGTCTTGGGGCCCCATGTAGCACTAATCAGCTTTTAAATTAAGCTTCTATTTCTTACAGTTGTGTCAATTATATGATGACCAACAAGTTTAGCCTTAATTGTTTTTTTGTTTTGTTTTTATACTTTTTTTATACTTTATACTTTTATACTTCAAGTAGGTTTTATTGACAGTACCTTTTCACTTTAACTTGAGTAAAGAGGTTGATTGATTTAACTTTTACCAGAGTCTTTTTAAACTCCAGTATCTATACTTCTACTTAAGTGACGAATGTGTGTACTTTTGATACCACTGCTAATATATAACGTCTAGAGTATATATTACATTATATGCCTAATATGTGTAAACCCCAAATTGTACTCTTTCATAATTGTTGTGATGTTAAATGTGGTCATATGTCTTATATTATATTATATTACATAGTTATATGTGCAATTTGGCCACTGAATTAAGACATCATTTAAAGAAAACAGGACATTTTTTGTTTTGTTTCCGTGTGTCTCTGCCAACCAATTTACAAAACAAAGGGAGTGTCAGGTTGCGAGCAACTTTGTGACACTGTAGTCCACCGTCGTCGATAAGAGCTTTATAATAATCTTTATAATAGCGTTATAATAATAACTGTTTCTGAGAAGAACCCTCTCTGTGACACGAACATCAAAATCCACCGAAAATCCACCGAGGGTTGAGTGTGGGTGTGGCGTTCCCCCCGACAGAACACCACACCCAGAGCAGAGGGGGTCGTTCACAAGGTGGTTGACAGACCGGAAAAACACGGATATTACTCATGTTTTATTAGTAATGGGGACCAAATTACCATTACCATGTCAACGATCATGTGTGACACATCCCCAGGTCACCCCCCACACCCCTTCTCTTATGAATAAGGAACTGTCTTACCTCCCTGAACGAGGACCTCCACCAGCAGAAACACGGCTGTACGAAACAGAGCCCTTGGATTTTTTGCCATATTAATATTCCGGCAAGCCTCTTGGGCCTCTGTGTGTGCAGGATGATAACAGGACTCGACTCCAGGTGCACCGTGACATTATCTGGGGAGGAAGAAAGGTGTTGTTGATAATGTTGCAGTGCCACTGCCCCTCCTCCTCTACTGTATCCTGGCAGCGCCCGCCTACGAAGTTCCACTCAATTTGAATTGCCCTTCAGGACTCCCATTTCTTTCAAAATGAAACTTAGAACGAAGATCTGGCCCAGAACCAGGCTCTCCTGGGGAAGGAGTGGCCAACCTGAGTTGTTTTGTTATTAACTTGTTTTTGGATCAAGCTTCAGGTTATCTTGCGTGTATTCCTCCGACATGTACTAACCTGTGTTTGGATCTATCCCTCTCTGTTCCTGCACCCTACCCTGACAATCATCCTCCTTTTCTGAATTCTCTGTAGATAACATTATATAGAAGTGACCTCTTAAACATTAAAAGAGTGAAGGGGCTCCTTTCACAGGGCTGCCAAGAGGTATCCTGAGAGTGCCACATAGGTCAGAATGTGGTCCTTTCGAGACTTTTTCCACACTTTTTTTATTTGTGTGTGTATGCAAGATAATGTAGGCAAGAATGACTATTTATCTTATAGTTTAATTTTATAGTAGTTGTTATAGTGAACCTTTCTGGCGGACCCTTAACACCATTGCAGGCCAAACTGGCTGTTGGCTAATATGTAGTATAACCACGTTGGTCCACAGTGGAAAACGTAGACATTTTACAATAGTGGCTATAAAAGTGTGATATGCCTATGTTTTTTTCGCCTATTATTTTCTATAGAGTGCAACAGTGGTATCCTGGAAAACCAGAGTTCTCGCAAGAGCACAACACGAGCAATATACTCACTCCCCAATTCCCCTGGCCCAGAACATTAACCAATCACATCGGTGTATCCAGTGGCGGACTCAGACTGTTTGCAGGGCAGGGGCGAAAAAATAAAAAGGGCCCATTCTGCACAACATGGGGCCCAACCAGCGTGCAAAAAGCACTTGCAGTGTACATTAGTATTTAGTAATGTATCATT
>JAOPUD010029655.1:0-10438 GCA_027122715.1 Trisopterus minutus
ATAACATTCTACAGTCTCACTCCGGCCAAAAACCCAAAGTTGGCAGCCCTGTAAATGAAAACATAATTCTGAATTGTCTCTAGTAAGGAATGGCAAGAAGGTTTCTGTAACAAAAAACAACATTTCCTTGTGGTTGTCATAAGAAAACGTACAAGCAGAGATGTGCTTAACAAGGTCAAAAAGATGAAAGATACAAAGAAAATGTATGTATATTTTTTTGTATCAATCTATCTATATGTGTTTTGTATGCACCATAAATATAATAATGAATTGCATTTATATAAATAATTTCAAGGCATCTTTATTTTATACCGGAAACTATCTGCATTTTCAGATTGACTCTGCAACTCTTTGTCTTTCAGGAAAAGTTTGCCATCTTCAGTACAGCAGAGGAACTTTACCACGCTTCCTTTTTGATGCTCCAGACATTTCCACCCTCCCTGGTCTGCATCGGCCCACCTAAAGCGGTTTTCCAAATTAATTGGTTCCTGTTCTTCAGCATGTTCATCCAGCTGTGGACACAAAAGACTGGTTCAACTCAAAAGGTAACTGTAAACAATGACCACGTAAGTGTTATTGTTGAAATGGAAGCTTGAAAACTAACCAGTTGACTATATTATTCACATCACACAATATTAATTTGTCTCAACCTGCCTGTCTTTCTTGGGCATCTCCCCAATTTGTGTTTAATATGAAATCAGAGTCAACATCTTAATGGTTAACTAATTGTATGATTAATAACAATGGACGTGACAATAAATAACATGAAACCATGTCAGCTAGGCCTTTTAATATGAGGTAATCCTGTCTTGGGAACTAGCCCACACCCAACTGGCCTGGGCCCTGGTCACCTCAAAGCCAAAGCCTTGGTACTGTTTTAAATTGGGAAAGATGGTCACATTGTTGAATGTAACGGGTTGCCCAAAGGTATGATGCACTAAGAGTACAGCATAGGTAAAACTATAAGGAGACTATGAAAGTTGCTGGGCTCCCAAGTCACCACTGTTACCCATTGTTTGTATCAAGAGTTTTTGTCTAGAATCAGATTAGACCACTCTTCTTGTGCGGCCCAATGGCAAATCTGTACCCTGTTAGGGATACAGTGAGTAGAATATTGTTTTGTTGAGTTTGAGTTCCTTGGGGTTGAAGCTGAAGTGCCAACACTCGCACTTGTAGTTGAAGACCTGTGTGCAGCTTCTCAGGCCCTGGTTCTGATTGGTACCAATACACTTGATGTATATGAAACTTATTACACCAGTCCAGAAATGAATCCTTACTGTACCGACAGTGATATACTCTTTCACCCTCTTATGACAAATGTACTTAATGTAGGTCGCTTTGGATAAAAGTGTCTGCTAAATGCCCTAAATGTAAAATATAAAATTGAACTTTATATTTACCTCCAGACCGTTTCCGACTTTTGGACTGTAGTGCTTTCTGTCGCACTTGAATGAGAAAGCCACATAGTTGTCCCACTCATAGACTGTCGCTGTGTAAGAAATCAACAAGCAAATATTATAAACATGCCGGGGGCTATGGTAATTTTACTTATCTCCATATATAAATGTGGCCAAATGAGACCAACCTGCAACAGTTTCCATTTTTAAAAAGAAAATCCAAATCACTTCACTGCTGAGATCTGAATTTTAGAAGCTCATTTACCTGTGTACTGGCTTGGAAATTGGGTCGACTTGGCAATCAATTGTTTTTTTATTCCTGTCAGCAAAAAAAATTTGCTGACAGTCACTTGCTTCCCATTTTTTTGGAGCAGGATGCCCATCTTCTTCGAAGGTGCAGTCATGAGGATAGTGGCAGCTGAAAAAACTCTGCTTTGGACACCAGGTCGAATTAGGAAGATAATTAACTTTTTTTGTGATATGTATCTGAAAAGGAGGAAAAATTACGATATCAGGCTTTGGCATGGAGAAAACATTGCTGAGGCACTCTCAAGAATGAACATTCACTGCTGAGAAGTGTGTACACCAGTCACTCTTCACATCACAGACTCATACAACTGCCACAAATTGGAAAGTCTTGTCAAGTCTTTCATGTTTTAGAGCATTTCAAAGTTCCATATTACGACATTAAAATTACTGTCTACACTTGCAGTAAAAACACATTGCATGATGACTGATATATTTAAGATCAGGACAACTCTGATTATACACTTTTGAGTTTGTTTTTTTTAAGTTTACCCACTCCAAAGTACACCCGAGGCAACATGTGCAAGGTAACATTGTGTAACAACACCCACATTCCATCCTCTATTAAAGGAGTGAATTGATGCTTTAACACCCGAGGCCCTGTCATTCTCTGCACGTGATTATTTTGGATTGGACCATGGAGGAGACGTTGCACGCCGATTACATTTTATATTTAAAACAGTAAAAAACGAATTTGCATGATCTATTCACTTCTACATCTCTATTGGTTATTAGAAGCTATTTTAACCCCTGAAATAGGCCTACTGGCCTGAATTAGCCAGCGGAGCGTCTTTATCTCATGCAGCATGTATGCAGTTGATTACGGTGGAAAAGTGACACAGCATTAATACGCGCGCATTTGCAGAAAGGTCTTACACCAAAGTCCTTTTGGTTTGATCCCTTGATCCCTTCAGACTGCCAAATCCAAATAAGGAACTGGATTTTCGGCTGCGATATCAACCTTGAGCCAAGCGAAGTCTATTTTAGTCTTGGATCATTCGTTTTAGTTATGATAACTATGATAACTCTCCATACACTATGACATTATGATAATAGTAGGCCTAATACAAGTAGGCTTTGCATGAGTCAATCGTCTAATCAATAAGGTAGCCTATATTCGACGAGCCCGCGATGGTTATTTAAAAAAAAAAAATACATAGGCCTATATGTATATATTGAATAGGTCCATGTCGATAACAACACATCCCCTAACACCGCTGCAACATTGTTGGAGCCGTTTGGAAGTCAACTCAATCCTCAGCAGTGACAGTCCTATAGTAGCCTAAACAATGAAGCGTACTTACAGCAGATCTTTGCTCTCTCCAGCAGGTGAACGTGGTGTGATAAGCAGTGCGCGCAGGCGTCTCAATGCTCCTATTAAAGTTGAAGGGCGTTCAGCCTGCTTTAAATAGGGAAGCGACGCCACGTGTTCAGGTACCGCAGCCAATGACTGAATCGGCGCTATTACAAAGATTTTAGCAGTCACACATTGTCAACCACTGTATTACCCATAATCAATTTTATTTTATAAGTAATTTGGTCATGTACAATATGGTCAGTGAGTCAGCCTCCAGTCTTCTGTACAGCAGTGTCATCATTGGGCAATTACATTCTTCCGGCCAATATTTAGCAATGGAAACGATATTAAAACATCTTAGTGTGTACTACTACTACGTGTGTGTGTGTGTGTGTGTGTGTGTGTGTGTGTGTGTGTGTGTGTGTGTATGAGTGTGTGTTTGTGTGTGTGTGTGTGTGGTAGATGTGTGGACACGTGTGTTTGTGTTTTGTATAATGTCGGTGGAGTGTTTTATTGAACCTTAACACTCAAATTAACACTTTGACCCCATCATTTCATCAGTGAGGAGACATGTAGGTTCACCGAAATAGACTTATTCTATATGTACATTTATTTTACGAGTGTATTTATTGTTGCTAAACTCAACGGCATCGAACCCAAACCGAAAACTTGCTTCCAATGAAGCTATGAATCAGCATTTCTTTGGTTTTCACCAAACCAATATTTGTCATGTATGACCAGCTTGATGACTGGAGAAAAAATTTAAGAATCGGGAAAAATACAAGAAGTATCAAGAGAACACTGTAATATAACAGTGAAGGTAAGTGTTATCAGGTGTTAAAGTGTGCTGTTTGAAGCCGCAGCCCTCCAGCATCACAATATGGAGAGTCAGGGTAAAAATATGTCTTAGCATCCACAGAACGGATCCAGCTTCTCATGTGCAGTTCAGGGGAAATCTTCCCAAGATACAAAAAACATTTCATGACACCGTTACTAAGATACTTTGGACTTTGATACCAGTAACGTGCTGTATTGTAGGAAGGCATTAAAGTACTGTTTATAAACAGTCAATGGAGGGTTATTTAGCAGATGTATTACTTTAAATTAACAGCTTAAAGCCTAACGCACACCGCTGGCGCAGCGCAGCGCCAAAACGAACGCCCCCATTATTTCCGACGGACTAGCCCGCGCCGGCGTGCCGCCCGCTAAGCTTCACGCCACTATTCCCTAGCCTAGGGTCCCACTAGTTCCCACTCCTTTTAACCATATTGCCAAATGCAATCTTTATCGGTATTTGATGCTGTGAACCACAACAAGTTAATGAAAGCCATGTGAACTCGATTTCGTTAAAAAAGCAAACAGGATAGAACAAATAAGCAGCATCCTTGCCAACTTCTTCCCTTGTCAGAAAGGTTATCGGACACTTGAGGATTATATAGTACAATGTTGAGCAATGTTCAACATGTTCAACATTGCTCAACATTGTACTATATAATCATCAAGTCTCAGATTAATTTACTGACAAGGGAAGAAGTTGGCAAGGATGCTGCTTTGTTCTATTTTTTTTAAATCAAGGTTCATCTTATCAAGGTTGCAGAAATAAGGCCGTAGAGAAAACAGGAGTAAAATCCAGGCCCAATTTATTTTTGCCAGTCTCCTCAAAACACTACTTGAACGCTCCACTCTGCTTTGGACGCAGGTATAAATCTTTTGTGACGAAGTGCCTGTAAATACACGACAGACTGGTTTGGTTTTGCTGAAGCAACCGCCCTCCGCTTTGCGTCGGATGTTTCAGAAAAAGCAAGTTACTTGGGATCACACTACCGAGCATTGAACACATTTACAAAGCCAGACCGGTGAGAAAGGCCATTAACATTGTATGTGACTATACACACCCATGGCATCCCATTTTAAACTACTGTTATCTGGTCACCGTTACTGCCTACCCCTTATGACCAAGAACAGATACAAATTCTCTTTTGTACCACAAGCCAAATCAGTCTAAATAAGCTAAATGTCCAGCTGGCCTAGTCATACCCAAGGGTGTATAGTGTATTGTGGTGTGATGTATGTTCTTCATGTTATGTCTGTCGGTGTCTGATGTTGTGCCATGAAGTGCGACTGTGCCCCAAACCCAACTGCCCCACGGGGTCAATAAAGTCTACTAGTACTACTACTACTACTACTACTATTCTTATTTAAAATGGGTCAAATCTTATTTCTTGAAGATGCACAACACATGGATTCGCTTTAGCTTTCACCTCCAACCACTGACAGCAGATTGTCTGTGAAAATCACTGAATTTGAATCAGTTCACGAATGAAAGCAATCCTGCCCATAACACAATATGGAGAGTCAGGGTAAAGGGCTATACACATCAGTGCTTCCATTCTGAGAAGTGTGTCCGGTGAGTCATGCAGTATGTGGTTACTACTGGGGTGAGCCAGATGTTGAAAGCTGACTTTATGAGGTCAACTGAAGCCAGATGGGTTGGTTGAAACACATTGAATCTGTATAGGCAAGATAATGAGAGTCACCCATTGGTGACTCTCAAATGGGACACGTAAAGCTACTACGTCAACAAACGTCAACAAAAAATATTTAGTAGGGAGACTATTCCATAAAGTTGAACTAAATGTTAGACGATTCAGAAGACTGATTTCCTTTTTAAACTTATTTACTGTTATTTGAAAACTGTTATCATGGGGAAACAAACCAGTAGCAGTGTAAACCCGTAACACTGTAAAAATGAATACATGAATACCACAAGTGTCTGATGCAAGTTAAGACACAAATTACAATGAATGGGAACATCTGGGTAAACAGTGGGCAGAAATTGTTGCGGCACAAAAAGTCTAGGAATAAATGTAAACATATTGTAAGCAGAAAACACAGACAAATTATACAATAGCTCAGCAAGCCCAGTCTGTCTGGTGTCTTAACAGTTTTGGCAGTTTGCCAACCTGACAACCTGTCAGTTGAAAGGATGCATCAATCATACCAGATTAAACCACAATATAAAATAACATGTCCTTGAATCAACGGTCAATATATGCTAATAATAAGTGCTACATACACACTATGTGGGATTGTTAGATATCAGGCCAGGATTAATCATTACAAATATCCGGTCTGGCAGGCAATGTCCTCTTTCGAAAGAAGTGGAGGAAGAATTTCGGTCAGTGATAACTCTATCACTGGCCGTTGTACTTGCACTTGGTTCTATGAACATCCTTTCTGTACCGACAGCGATATATTGTTGCACTTCTTATGACAAATGTACTTACTGTAAGTCGCTTTGGATAAAAGCGTCTGCTAAATGCCCTAAATGTAAATGTAAATGTAAAATATCACAGCAAGTATTTATTGTCAAACAATGGTCTCAAAATAATTCTCTAATTCATCCAGGGTTTCCTACAGCACTTTACAGCTTATCCGGCCGCCTAAGCAACACACAGCTGCCACCTTGAAAAAATAAAATAAATGCATTACTATAGTGCCTGAAACTAATGCTCTTTTAGTTGTAATTATAAACACACAGACAGGTCCTCAGAACCTCACCATTTCAACTGCAACAGATACAAACCCTGTGATGATTTTTTCATGCGTCCAGATGATCAAACTCATTTGTCTGGATATGCAGTGGTTGTCTACCCAGATGTATGCTGGACAGATTAGGCTACCAGTTTACGTTCCAATTTGTGATGTACAGGTCTGAAAATTTGTGATTTTTCTGAAGGCAAAGGCCACATACCAGGGCATCAAAGGACTTAAGTTGAAAAACGTGATTTTATTTAACTTAAAAAGACATCCATTTCTTCTCATTGCCTTTTAAATCAAAATAATAATTTATTTGTTATTCATACCAAGGTTTATGGTCACATACCATCAGTGAAATCATTGCAGCCTATTACTTTTTTTTAGTAACATTGAAAAACCTTTAATTGAATCAATAAATTTCATTTTAATCCTCATCGTTTAGTGATGGGGAATCAGGGGGTTCTGGTGCTTCTTTGCCCCATAAGGACTAATGTTTGGCCTCCTCTGCTCTACCTGAGAGGTGGACACAGGGAAGACCAGTACTATCTTTATTAGGTGCAACCAATTTGTGTGCTTCTGCTGTTTGGGATTTAAGACTTAAATATAAATAATAAATAAAATGGCTTAACTGCAACTCTGGCGGGTTATGTTTCCAACAAGTTTCCAATGTCGTGCGATGGCGGATGTTATGGACATGAGTCTGCAATGATCAACAAACTACAATGTTCAGAAGATGGACTACTAAAAGCGCACCTTAGATACTTTGCCGTGTTGCTTAATGTGTTGTCTCATGCAGGCTGTATAAAGGTGGAAAACATGGAGAAAAATACTTCATTACCAAGGTTGGAATTGAAATTATAATACTCCACCTAGGCGACTGCCACACTCCACCTAGGTTACTTTAATAAGGACGCAGAGTGGTAATGTTGAACTGTTTATTGTAAAGGTTTGTTGATAATGACACATGGCCTGGTGTTCCATGTTGTCATCTAGGTAAACTCTCCCCGAGTGCATGTGGAGATGTCTGTTTTATGTGCATACTGATACTCAACGTGCACCGTGCAAACCTCTGAGATAGAGGCCCCTTGAAGAGTTTTGACTTCTTTTTCTGAGCGAGATGAGAAGTACAATATGAAATATCCTCACGAAATAAGACGTGTTTTTGTCACTACCAAATGTCATTCAATTCAATCTAGGAGGATCGTGTGTTATGATTTATTGAAAAGCAGATTGAACAGGCTTAAGACGAAAAATAGGGACCCTTTACCACTTCATAAAAGATACACGCACGCAAAACCCATGCCTTTGAAGTCATTGTCTAGCACAAATATTAATGTTCTATTTTATGTTACAAATTTATTTCTAGAACCATATAATAATGACCAAGAAATATAAATATATACATTTTTTTAACAAGTCAACCAAATACAAAATTTCAAGGACCGACAGAAATCTAGTCGGTGCCATCTCCAGTGACACAAGGAGAGATACGAGTGTGTGTTTCTTCGGTGGGATCGGTAGAAGGATCGAGTCAACTCCCCCCCCTTACGCAAATGCTGCTGAGCTCACTCATCGTCATCATAGACCAACTGCACCTTCACCTGATCCTGGAGTGCCTCGTTTTCTCTGTAAACATACATGGGCGTGGCGGTGCAGCCAGGGGCTTCGCCGCTTGCCCCCCGCCGCTCCCCGCCGCTCCCCTCCAGATCGTCCTCGGCCAGGAGGTCGTCGTAGGAGGCCACGCATGGGTCCTGCTCGCGGAGGTAGGCCGGGTAGCCCAGGGAGGCCCTCTCGATCCTCACCGAGCGTCTCACGGGGGTGAAGAAGCGCACCTCCTGGCCGTCGACCCGGAAACGCCCCCTCTGCTGGCTCTGACCTCCCCTGCAGACCGAGCAAACAGGAAGAGACCCCCCCCGGGGTTTGAATGAGGGCCCCAAAGTACATCTGTGGCCAGATTTTTTTAAGTATTTCAACCTGTTTCCTGGTACAGTGAACAACAAGTAGTGGAAATGTGAAAAGTAGTAGAAAATATATAAACCTTTAATAAAAGGCGGGTTTTGGCGACCCGAGTCTCTGGGAATGACTGCTCCCATACCAATTTGGGAGAGATCTTCATATCCTTTACAAGTTTCATCAAAAGGACTTTGGTTTAAGGCCTTTCTGCAGACTCCTTGCTGCTGGCTTTGTTAACAGATCGTGTTGATCCTGTTCCAGGGGTGTAACAATAGTCAGGACTCGGGGGGGAAGGAGGGAATGTCGGTAAAGTAAACAGGCAGTGGGCCATAATGAGACGCATTGGAAAGTGGGCCTTGACTCAAAACTGTTCAAATTAGTTTCTATGATGAGGTCACAAATACGCACAAAAAGTAATTGTGAAATTGTGTGTGTAAAAGTATTCCATTTGAACACACACACACACACAATCAAATCAATACTAGCTCAAGACCTTTAAGATTTATTTCTGACGTTTCCCACTTTCCTACACAAATACCTAGCCTAAAGGCCTAGACTGCCATATTTAATCATTTATATGGAACCATACCAATCCTAGATTAATGAAATGATGTCTTGAAGCGACCCAAGTCTGAGAGTGGACTATCTCATTTCCATTAGATAGACCAAATATTATTGGGCAGCTCATGTCTAAAAACTCTTATACTGGATGACAACGTTTAGGATGATGGCCCAAGCTGGAGCCACCTACAACCACAGTACACCCGAGGCAATCCAATTATAACGGCAATAAATGTCTGTGCTGATAGTATTATTTCTAACATTCTATTTTTTAAAATAAAACTAGTTTTATTTCTAACATTCTATCAACACAGCCATTTACATTGCTATTATTGCATTATAATTGGTTTGCCTCGGGTGTAGTTTGAAGTGGGTAACATTTTTTTATAACTGCAATTAGAAGAACTGAATGAAACGCAGTGAAAACGGTCTCCAATAATAAATAACACACTGGCTCACTCAATGAGGTCCAATGTCCAAAATTCCAAACTACCACTTTAAATATTGTAAATTAAAAAATGTATGGACAGTGTTTGTGTAACAAACCCAGCTGCTACAGTCTGTGTTCCAGTCTCTTATCGATATACATTGAACATGTTTTATATTGATCAATCAAAAGTCTATCACGATACGATCATTCAATGTTTTATTGTCCAGGCCTAGCTGCTGCTCATAATTATGATCTAAAGGCATTTTCTTTTTTTATGGTTCACTGTCTAATCATGTTGAACAAGAGAGAAGAAAGCACTTCAGGCATTTTATTATAAATCAATGGGTGATATCGTCAGGTTTGATCGTCAATACGAGACATGTCACTGCATGCCGTTTTCATATCAACGTGCTAATGTCAGCGAGGCTTATAGATGAAATTGTATGAGCTATCGAAACCAAACTTCCACATTACCTAAGGGGGAAGTCCTTGACACACCTAATGTTAGGCCTTTGGGGATCCCTGAAGCTCGTTTGTATAATCGTACTTTCTCATAAATCGGCCATAACTCTGCCATATCTGACATAATCAAAACCACCAAATAATACCATAAGGTCGGGCGGTACTAAGGTGTATTGGACTAGATTGTCGGTAATTTGGCTTTACGGATAATATAATTCACAATTATCTCAAGGTTTTCCAAAACTTTCAAGGTACACAAAATATATCCTGATGGGTCATTCAGGCACAAAAATTCAGCATGTCAAATAAAGCCCCGATACCAAGGTTCAGATTATTAAAAAAGGGTGCAGTTCACGACCGTATAGGTTTGACCATAAGTTATAGTGCCCCCTGTGGTCACATTTACGTTTCCATTTTTACATTTAGGGCATTTAGCAGACGCTTTTATCCAAAGCGACTTACAATAAGTACATTTGTCATAAGAAGTGCAAC
>JAOPUD010029664.1:0-10434 GCA_027122715.1 Trisopterus minutus
TGACCTCTGTCTCTCTTGGTCTCCAGAGGTTGGCAACGGGACTTCAGGAAGGATTTGAAGAAAGGAGAAAATGTCCCATGCTGGTTCATCCACAGTAATGGGACAGGGCTCATTGACGGAAGTGCTGAAGATTACATCGTGTCAGGCCTCTTTAGGACTGTTTGATAAGTAGCAGACAAACTCATTGATACTACGGCACAGTGCGGCAGCTTCCAACCTGTAGCAACTGCAGACCAAGGAGCCCTTTACCACACCCCTTCTGTATCGTCATAATATCGTGTCAATGTATGAGACCCTTCATGAGGTTGCAATGCTATCAAATTAAAAAAGAAAGAAGAAGAAAGAAACCCTTGTTTATGAAAGCATTAACAAGTTCTACAATAAATATTCTATCAAATCAAGCATCAAAGCATCTTAGAGATCCTTTGAGGGTTTTGTATGACAAGACAGACACCCATCAGTTTCTATTGTCTAGGCCTAGGGCTTTGATAATCGATTAATATTTTAAGTCGTTGTTAAGTAAAAAAAAAAACATTTGCTGTTTAATGTGCAGTTCAATACAAATACATGGTTATTGGATCATTATAAAAGGAATGCTTTAGATCAGGCTTGGCAAACCCGCGGCTCCTGGGCTGCATGCGGCTCTTTGCCTTGCTTCATGTGGCTCTTAATATACCCTGGAAATCCAGAGTTGTCGCGAGAGCACAATTTGAATTTGCTCAGCGCGTCACTCTGGGAACGAGCAAAACTCCCCGATTCCCCAAACCCAGAACATTAACCAATCACATCGGTGTATCTGATATAGGTGGGCCAAAATTGTTGCTCTTTTATTGATCGTATACGGCAAGTCTTATCTATAGACCTCTGAAGAATAAGTCCAGCCTCTGAGGCTTGCCACCCACCAAATTTGTTATGTACAGTAATTTAAAAACCTCATGTTATTTCAGATCAGAATCAGAATCAGCTTTATTGGCCAAGTATGCACACATTCAAGGAATTTGACTTGGTAGGTGTGATGACGCGGCAATTGGCGCGTCCTAACGCGTCCGTATTGAGGCCGCACCGGGGCATTTATATGACATGCAAGATGAACCCGTAATCAAGTTTCTGCATATTGTCTGCATATTGTTTGGGGTATTATGCGATTGTGGGGCGGGTTTGCTTATTGAGTGGTAAAAAGGAGAACTGCTCACCGCCGTCGTCAGCTGTGCGATCCCTGCGGCTTCTAGGAAGCGCGCGCCCGACTGGGGACAGCTATATGGTGCGGGGCGTGTGCGAGTGACGCCGTGGCGTCTCCGCAAAATCAATTATCTTTGTTAGAACATATACTTTGTAAGTAGTGGCGGGTATGCACGCGCGAATATTAACTAAGGTGTTGTAGTTTAATTTATTTAAAATACGTTTGTTTGGACCAGTTTTGATGCATATTTTGTTGATTTGAAATGTAAACACCCCCGCCGATAGTTGAGGGATTGGTATGTACCAATCTCGGGTCAGCTATATAAGGGAGCGGTGTCAGTCCCGGAGGGGGGAGCTAGAAGGCAGAGGCTAGGCCATGTGGTCTCTGTATATGCTCTGAAAATGGAAAATAAAAGTAATTTTTGTTGTATGTAGTAACATTCTACCCCTTGACAGTAGGGTGGACACTCTCTCAGACAGTAGACAATAGACATACATACAAACATACACATTCATACGCATACAATATAGACATTTCCACATAGGGAAGATATAGGCTGTATGCCATGGGACACAGCACAATATACAAAATATACCTAATATATTAGTTATGCATACACATAAAATATACATCTATAAATATATGTGTATATATACATTTTTTTTTTTTTGTCCTTCTTTGTGGCCGCACCAAACCAGACTGTGATGGAGGAGCAGTCCTCCATCACAGCACTCTGGACACCAGACTGTTTGCTATTGTGAGGGGGGGCGGTGCTGGGGGGTGTTTCCTGAAGTCCACCATCATCTCCACAGTCTTTAGAGTGTTAAGCTCCAAGTTGTGCTGGCTGCACCAGGATACCAGCCGCTCAACCTCCAGTCTGGTGTCGCCTGCAAACTTTAGGAGCTTGACAGCCGGGTCACCCGAGGTGCAGTCGCTGGTGTAGAGGGACAACAGTAGAGGGGACAGGACACACCCTTGTGGAGCACCAGTACTGACAGTCCTTGTATCAGATGTGTTGTGTTGTGCTGCTGCTTATGGTTGCCACAGACTTAGGCAAACGCTACCGCAAATACCCGATTCAAATCACTGCACTTGATTTAATTGACTAACTTTCATTTTTAAAAACCGTCCTAAACCATAAATTTGAGTTACGATTAAAGATTGATGCATCGCCCAGCTCTACTCTGACGTGTAAGGTTGAATTTACAGCACAGTTCACTTTAATACCGTTCTCTTATAGTTCACCTTAATAACGTTCTCTGATAGTTCACCTTAATAACGTTCTTATAGTTCACCTTAATAACGTTCTTATAGTTCACCTTAATAACTTTCTTATAGTTCACCTTAATAACGTTCTCTTATAGTTCAATTTAATAACGTTCTCTTATAGTTCACTTTAATAGCGTTCTCTTAGCAGAAAGGCAGTGCCTTGTGTTACCGTGAATACATGACCTCATCGAAACTGATCAGAATGCTTCTCATTTTTGTTGAGAGCGTCATCACTGAGCTCAGACTAGTCTCAGAATTCCAACCAATAGATGTGAATGCACCATTAGGGTCAGGTTGGTTTTGCGACCTCTTTCAGTGCCCAAAATGTAAATCTGGTTTTACATGGCACACCCAAAACAAAACCAATCGAGGAGAGGAGAGGAAGGAGTGGCCCCGCAGCATGTTCAAGAACACCTTTCTTCCTCCCCAGATCATGTAATTGTTCCACTGAAGTCAAGTTGAGTTGTGATGCTGCGACTGAGAGGCTCAAGAGGCACGAAGGAAGAACAACATGACCGCCTTCAACAGAGTCCTGGTTCACACAGCCGTGTTACTTATGGTGGAGGTCCTCGTTCAGGGAGGTAAGCTTGACTAATATAGAGACAATTCCTTATGCATAATTTTTTTGGGGATTATTTGGACATCTAAAGGTGAAAAGGTAAAAGTAAATCTAAACCTGGGGAAATCTCACATGATCGTTAACTTAGTAAACCGGTGCCATTTTGTCCCCATTACTAATTAAACATGAGTAACTTCCTGTTTTAACTGTCTGTCAACCACCTTGTGAAGGATGGTCTCTGCTCTGGGTGTGTGGCGCTCAGTCTGAGCAGCGGTGGATTTGATGTCGGTGTCACAGAGAGGGTTCTTCTCAGACTCTGATTATAACATATGACATAATATATAAGACCTGCTACTAGATACAAGGGGGGTCAGGGTTAGACAATTATATATGTTTGAATCAATCATTGAAAAACTCCACCTGAGGGTAAACCTGTCTGATTATAGTCAAGTATTTGTTAGTTAATGTTGACCTACAGGTGTGTAATGTTGGTGTGACATAGAAGTAGCAGCAGAAGGGTTAGTTGTCAATGGACGTTTGGTCTATGATTCACATTGTATACAGGGATTATTAACTTCTATCTATCACTATGACAATATGCTGTGGCTACGGCTCTGAAAGGAGAATACTGCGTGTCAGACTCATCAGACCGTAGGCCATCCTGGATGAGATGGATGATGTTTTCATTTGTTTTATGTATTGTATTTTTGTACTTTCCCGAATTGAAAAAATAATTACGATTCTTATGTTGCATTAATTTATTGCATATTATTTATTCATTAGCAATGGAAAACTATACAGGTGTTCATCCCTCAATTTGGATCCCCCCTGTGTTTTAAAATAGTATTGACCGTTTGCTGTTCAATCTCCAGACACCATCCAGGTGAGCTGTGTGTTTGGGGGGAGCTGTGTGCTGCCCTGCAGCTTCGAGACAAACTGGGATAGTCTCCTCCGCTGGATCAAGATGAATGGGAAGGATGTTCTTATCCACACCTACTACTGGGACCAGGACCAACTGGGAGACCAGGACCCTCTCTACGAGGGAAGGACCTCCCTGTTCCTTGACCAGATCTCAGGGGGCAACGCATCCCTTCGTCTGGCCAGGGTGAACCTCCAGGACCAGGGCAGGTACCTGTGTTACGCCAGCACTACACAGGGCAGCCAGGAGACTTTCTTCATCCTGACAGTGAGAGGTGAGCTCAAGTCCTGATGTCAAATCCTATTTAAAAAAACCCTTTCTATAACGCAACCCACTGACGTGTAGTTTGAGCCCATAAAAGTATTATGTTCATGTTTTAGTAACAAAAACGGTGACCTCTGCATAGGATTTAACAAATGGCAGAACGGCTTTAAATGGATGCAGAAGTATGTGTAGTTATATTGTAGTTATATTGTGTATTTGGCGATATAAGTACAGTAACAAAGGTCAATAACTCAGTTCTGGGTCCACTTACACCTCACAATCTTTACTTTTCAAATATTACCCTACAATCTGAGACCAGATTTTTTTTCCCATGTCAGTGTGTGTATATTTTGGTATATTCTATGATGTAACATTCATGGTTTGGTTAGCAATGATAGCTAACTACGCCATTGATACCAGTAGCCATGCATATGTAGCAAACCAAATGAAGCTTGGTAACTATTAGTTTCTTGTTTTAATGCGGTACCATGTTGTTGCAGCTCCTGTTGCTAAGGTGGACATTGTGCTACTGAACAACACTTTCACCTGTAAGTCTGGAGAAATCTATCCAAGACCACAGCTCACCTGGTCCATCAGTCCCCACCCGGCTACTGTCCTCCAGAACACAACCGTGGTACATGAAGATGACCAGGGACTCTATGACATCAGCGGCTCCTTAAGGACGGTTTACAGGGACACAGACTCGGCCTACAGCTGCTCAATCCAAAATGAACACAGTGCAAGGAAAATCACAATTAGGCAAATCCGTAAGTCTTTAAAACCAGAAGGGCAACAGTCAGACGTAAAATGTAGATTGTCAATGGCCGCAACTTAAAGTGGCCTGTCACGCTCGCTAATAGCTAACATGAGAGAGTACTGCTGTTTTGTGAAATTATTCATCATCATCTACTCCATTTTTGTCGAGAAATGCCTGAGAAGTTGGACCATTGATGTTATTGGTCAGGATTGTAATTCTCCTCCATTGGTCAAATTAGGAAGAAATATGTCATGGTCCAAATTCTAATTTCATAGCAATATCTTGGGTATCTCTGTCCGTCCACCCACTCTTGTGCTTATCTGAATCAGCTCCAATGCAAAGTGCTCCTAAGAGTGAGGTGTTACTCCCTTGCAAAACCTCTGGGCTCGCTGACATCACCTGGACCTTCAACCACAACCAGACCATCCTCAGAAGACAAGCAGGACAAGAGAAGGTGGTGGAAACAGAGTGGCAGCAGCATGTCAGAGACCTGTCTGAATCAGGCAGCCTCCTGCTGTATGTGACCTCATCAGCCCAGAGTGAAGGGACGTACAGGTGTACTCTCAGGTACGCAGACGAAGACGACGTAACTCACATTGAACTGAAGATACTGGAGGACCCTATTGAAGGTAGGCTCTTGGTGGAAATACTAAAGCATACTGTGTGATGCTAACTGTGCGTTCACACCAAACGCGATGGGGCGACACGACTCCATACATAGTCAACGACCCGTAGATATGAAGATTTGACTTGTGGCGCGGCGTGAACGCCCTGTCACGGACGAGGATTTGCTACATGACGCGACAATTTCGCACCAGTTGAAATATTTTAACTTTGCCGCGGGCAGTCGCGTGATGACTAGTGATGGGTCGTTCGCGAACGAATCAGTTCGAACGAGCGACTCTTTAACATGAACGAACCGACCTGATTCCCTGTTTGCTCTGGTTCGTCTCGTTCATTCTCCGAGACTCGACTCACAGACCCGCCCACTAGTCGCTGAGTCGCTGACTCGCGAGTCGACGTTCGTTCCGCTATTGCTAAACCTTGACCTACATAACCTTGACCTGCACCATCCCACATTACAGCGCCTCCGGGTGATGTTATGAATAGACCGCGTCGGGTTCTCCGACGTCTCTGGTGCTTCCACAACAACTCAACGTCCTCGTACACGTGCGACTATATTCCCGTGATTGTCACATGACAAAGGTCATGTGACACCGCGACAGATGTGTCTTTTGGTGTGAACGCACAGTTTAACATCCGTGGTGGGATAAGCGACATTGTGTTGTAACTCTTGATGATGCTTTAGGGTTAGGCTTCAGGGTCTCCGTTGTCTTCTTTACTGAACCATGTTCACTGGGTTTGAAACATTGTTATCCAGGTCATGTTTAATATGAAGGTATTAAGATGTGTCTTGCTGTCATTGTTATTATTATTCTTATTCTAATTATCGAAAGAATAATCAACATTTATTTTTTCTGTCCACAGAGGGATCTTCTTGGATACCTTGGATCGTAAGATTAGGAGTTGTGGTTCCAGTTATTTTAATCGTCGCCTTCATCATATATAGGAAAAGAAAGGTAAAACAACAAGTTTCACCTTCACTTATTACATGTTTAGTACACATTTTATCAACAGGGAATTTGTTGAGAAGAATGGTTATTTGTTGGTCATTTATGAGTGATGTTGGACCTAGAGGCCAGGATTCAACCTTCACATTTAATTTAGGTGGGCCTTGTTAGAGGGGCTGACCCGCCTCAGGGAAGAGGACAGAGGTCAGGGAGGGCAGACCCTTCCAGGAGGGCAGACACGTGTATCTGATGGATAGAGTTGAAGGAGTTCTCTGATATATTTCTGCTTCATCATACAGACTTTGCTTCCTGTTTATTTTATACATGTCCTACGTGGTGTTTTGGCTGATACTGGAGAAACCAATTAACTTTTCATGCCGTATATTTTGCATTTCTTTGAATATTCTAAATTGACTAACCATAGTATTTATCTCAACAGAAGTGGTCTCGGCTGCCTGCCGATTAACCCACCTGAATGGACTTTATGTGGCTGACATCTTCCCATGCATTCCCATGTCTTTGTCATTGTGACAAAGGCTTCCCTATCAGTTACATTAATATTAACATTATCTTTACCATGGGTTTTTGCAAGTTATATTTGGGTTCTAGGGAATTTGTAAGACATATTACTTAGATAAAAAGTCAATTGTTAGGCCTACTTCCTGTGACATAAAGGGAATTACAAAATTAAGCCAACGCAAATAATTCTTGTTGTCGACTCATATCGCCAGATGAGAGCGTTCTTATTTGCATGAATTTAAGCTCTTTTGGGTTTCCGTAG
The DNA here is from genome assembly GCA_027122715.1 of Trisopterus minutus. NCBI lineage: Eukaryota > Metazoa > Chordata > Actinopteri > Gadiformes > Gadidae > Trisopterus > Trisopterus minutus. The sequence goes on from JAOPUD010029664.1 coordinate 7,301, forward strand.
TCAGAGTTTGACTTCCGGCTATTCCAGTTGATGTGTACTGTGATATGTGCCTTACATTAAACACTATCAACGGTCGCTACGCCTTGAGTATTCTTTCTTACATCCCAGCCGCCCGCCTGTATTGGGCAGAAGTTACCACATATATTTGGTCGACGAGGAGAACGGGTATTTTTGGACGTGTCGCTCCGTTGTTTTTGTTTGCCATGCATGTAACAAAAAGGGTCATTTAGCTGAGACATGCCGGAGCTCAAAAGGACAGAAAAAAAATAAAAAATTCAGGCAGCCACACTTCACCTTGACAGAGAAGCAGAGGAAGCTGAGTGCTCCTATAACATGTTTGGAGTGGAGACAGATGAGGCACCGCCTGAACCGTCACAGTCACGGTGGAGGGGCAGGACATCAAGTTTGCGATGGATTCAGGTGCCATGGCGTCAGTCATCAGTGAGGAGACCTACAGGAGGACCAGGGGTCTAACAGGCCCCCCCTCAGGCCGTCAAAACTCAGACTCAGGACTTATACGGGACAGCCCATACCACATTTAGGGGTGCTGTTTGTGGACATTTCAGCTGAGGGACAGAAGGCAAGGGCTAGGTTGGTGATCGCTAAAGGCGGAGGGCCCAGTCTTTTGGGCCGTGATTGGCTTTGCAAGGCTCGCATTTGGACTTTGCTGGCCCCTTCATGGGGCAGATGTTTCTTATAATGGTGGATGCGCACTCTAAATGGATAGAAGCCCACATAATGAGCAACATTACAGCTCCCACAACCATCGATAAGCTCAGGGCAGTGTTTGCAGTCCACGGGCTGCCTGACACTCTGGTCACGGATAATGGCACGTCGTTCACCAGTGAGCTATTCAGAGAGTTCATGCAACAAAATGGCATTCACCACATACAGACAGCTCCCTTTCACCCAGCCTCGAATGGTTTGGTTGAGTGGGCCGTGCAGACAGTGAAGGAAGGCCTGAAGGGGATGACAGGTGATTTTCACGTTTCCTGTTCAAAAACCACCTCACACCACAGACTACAACTGCACGCACGCCCACAGAGATGCTCATGGGGCGCAGGCCTAAGCCAAAGTTGGACCCCGCTGCACCCAGACATGAAGGCACGAGTGGAAAGGAAGTAGGTGAAGCAAAAGGAGTTGCACGACCAACATGCACGAGAGAGACAGTTGAAACCAGATGACATAGTCTATGTGAGGAACTTCATCAACATCAGTAAGCAGCAGTGGCTACCAGGGATTATTCTTGAGCAGAGTGGTCCAGTTTCCTATGCTGTCAGGCTGACGGACGGTTTCCGCAGACATCAAGACCATGTGCGCCTGCGCTATAAAACTAATTCTGAAACAGGCAGTGCCATCGGGGTTCCAGGGGTGGGACAGAGGGAAGCATGTCTGCCAGTGGCTTTGCCAGAAAGAGAGACACATGCAGTATATAGTATATACAGTATATACACTGCCCCGATATCAATATATTAATTTTGATATTATATATTTTTATACAAATGCATAGATTTGTAAAAAAAAAACAATATAGCAATTAATTTAATTATTTTATTTGCATCATTTAATTTTAGGCCCTTAGTGAAAATATACTGTGTTTGTACTTCATATATGTACATTTATGACAAAATCATGAGGACTAGGCTTGGGGGAACCTTCTGATGTACACTTGTTGCCGACAGACGGACTTCTCTGAAACACCGCTCAAGTTAGCCTGACTGCTAACCTGCTCCCGACCAGGTTAGTTTGGGGGGATAAGTTGCCATGGTTACTTAGCGGAGATTCCCTGAAGTCACGTTAATGGAACGCGACTCTAGCTGAAAGAAGCGAGGCTAAAAGCGAAATAAACCCGGCTTTGCGTTAAGCTTGGTTGATGGAATACCCCTCAGGGCAGAGCGGTCGAGAAAACAGAGTCAATGGCTTAAATGAATGATTTTCTTCTTGCGGCTGCTATGGGACGTCTCACTAATATGTAATATATATATATTAATTTTTATATAAATTAATTTTTTTAAAATTAATATTAATTTTTATTATATTAATATCGTTTTCATCATCGCTTCAACTTCAGATCAACAACAATGTTTTTAACTATGTAACCGTAACCGAGGGTTTAATGTCGCCTATCCTCCGTTAATATCAGAGAACGTCTGATAGAAGAGAACAGGCGCTCTCTGGCGACTTCCGGTTTCTGAACTGCCGTCTCTGTCCACGCGGGGGCGCTCGCCGGGCAGAATGAACGGGAGTCGACGGGGTTTCACCCTCAAATGACACTTATCTCAGGGTGTAATTTTTTGTCAAGTAATTTGAGTCACATTCAAAAGGGGGGGGGCTAAAATAATCAACTCAGCTGAATATTGCATTTTTTAAATCTCACTTAACTGTTCTAAAAATCCGTTCAAAAGATGATGTCACTGCCAGAGGTCCGGCTTTAAGGCAAGTTCTGAGTCACTTTGGCACTTCCGCATATATATATTACATATATTACATATATTATATATATTCATATAATATATAACAATTAACTTAGACCGAAGTAAATTTTCCAGACTGAACTGGATTATGCATGGACACCATGTGTCGTCACGGTCGCCTCCCATCCAGACGATCGGAGGGGCGGTCTGCTGTCATCAGAAGGTTTACTGTTGAGGTGCTTCGGTTGCTAAACTCAGCTGAAGGGGACTTCCAGTCATCCCGTAGCCAGACGAAGCTGTAGACAACAGCCCTGCTGTCAGACTTTAGGCCTAAATATACCCGTCAGTCACAGAAGATCCCCTCCTCGTCACACATCAGCAAGAAACAAACAGCAGGCTATGCAGACACATTTTTATGAATTGGCTTAAGATCGACTGATTTATATTTAATGCACTGTTAATATGCATAAATCAAGTCACGCTAGTTGGGTTAGTTGGACAGCCAGTTAGTGTTCTGTGTGTCCTGTTTACCAAGTGGGGATGGCTCAAACGCACACATTATAAGACACACGGGGTGTCTTATATATAAATATATACATAAAGATGAACTCTTATTCAACCATTCCAACTTTATTCTTCTCAGTTACAATTCCATGTTTTCATAAACCACACTAAAACAATTCAGATAAAAAAAATTTACTCACAACTTATTTTAACATT
>JAOPUD010029697.1:0-10405 GCA_027122715.1 Trisopterus minutus
GGGGTGAGTGGTGAGTGGGTAAGTGGTGAGGGGATGAGTGGTGAGGGGGTGAGTGGTGAGGGGGTGAGTGGTGAGGGGGTGAGTGGTGAGGGGGTGAGTGGTGAGGCGGTGAGTGGTGAGGGGGTGAGTGGTGAGGTGTGAGTGGTGAGTGGTGAGGGGGTGAGTGGTGAGTGGGTGAGTGGTGAGTGGGTGGAAGTGGGACCCGCACAGGGCCTAGCATATGCTATGCTGAGCTAGTAACTCCTTTATGTGTGAGTGGGGAAGTTGTGTGTGTGCGTGTGTGCGTGCGTGTGTGTGCTTAGGGGGCATGCGGGCTGTCCTGTGTGTCAGCTGTCAGCACTTTAATGCGGTGGGACAGGAAACAGGAAAAGGCCCTCACCCTCTCCCTCACCCTCTCCCTCTCGCTACTGTCCTCTCTCTCCCTCACCCTCTCTCTCTCTCTACTGTCCTCTCTCTCCCTCACCCTCTCTCTACTGTCCTCTCTATCCATCTCCCTCACCCTCTCCCTCTCTCTCTCTCTCTCTACTGTCCTCTCTCTCCCTCTCGCTCTCTTTCTCTCTACTGTCCTCTCTCTCCCTCACCCTCTCTCTCTCTCTCTCTACTGTCCTCTCTCTCCCTGACCCTCTCTCTCTCTCTCTACTGTCCTCTCTCTCCCTCTCCCTCACCCTCTCTCTCTCTACTGTCCTCTCTCTCTCTCTCCCTCTCTCTCTCTACTGTCCTCTCTCTCCCTCACCCTCTCCCTCACCCTCTCTCTCTACTGTCCTCTCTCTCTACTGTCCTCTCTCTCTACTGTCCTCTCTCTCCCACCCACTGCCTCTTAACCCTTCTTCTGGATTCAGCTTGTGTCTGTGTGGCCAGAGCCCGCCCCTTCCTGTGCTGAGACAAGAGCCCAGTCCCTCCTCTCCCCTTAACAACAACACTGGCTCTGAGGGCCCTTAGCTGCAAGTCAGCTCCTGAGCTGGCTAATGTTCAAGGGTTGATTTTAAGGGAAGAACAGCACTCCCCTTCGCTCCCTTAAGTATTGAGACACCCTACCCCTTCACAGGAACGCGTACAATCTAGAGTTAGAGCTCAAACCTAGGCTGAGGGCTCAGATCTAAGGTTAGGGCTCAGATCTAGGGTTAGGGCTCAGATCTAGGGTTAGGGCCTAGATCTAGGGTTAGTTGGGCCTTATTCCCTTTATTCCCGTCCAGTCTCTCTCTCTCTCTCTCTCTCTCACTCTCTCTGTTTCGGTTCTCCGTTGTTCTTTCTTCTCGTGTATCGTCCTCCTCATCTGTAACTCTGCTCCTGTCAGAGCTCTCACCAGCACTCACTGCTCTAGTGCCTTCCACCGGGACATCAAGAGACTAACATTCTTGTTTGGACAGGCACACACTTTACACGCACAGACACGCACACACACACACACACACACACACACACACACACACACACACAAACACACACAAACACATACACACACACACACACACATACACACACACACACACACACACACACACCGGAAAAGTAAAACTGTTTCCTAAAGCTGCTTTAAGGAGGAAACATTTCTAACAGCCTCATATTTAATGTTGTTGGGTTATTCATGTTTTAACTTGTGTGTGGTTTGCTTGGCCTACGTTTCCAGCCCAATAATGGTACTACCCTCACTACCCTCACACTACCCTCTCACTACCCTCACACTACCCTCACACTACCCTCTCACTACCCTCACACTACCCTCACACTACCCGCACTACCCTCACACTACCCTCACTACCCTTACAGTACCCTCACTACCCTCACACTACCCTCACACTACCCTCACTACCCTTACAGTACCCTCACTACCCTCACACTACCCTCACTACCCACACACTACCCTCACTACCCACACACTACCCTCACTACCCACACACTACCCTCACTACCCTCACTCTACCCTCACTACCCACACACTACCGTCACTACCCTCACACTACCGTCACTACCCTCACACTACCCTCACTACCCACACTACCCTCACTACCCTCACACTACCCTCACTACCCTCACACTACCCTCACAATTAAGGGTTAATTAAGGGTTAATTAAGGGTTAATTAAGGGCGTGGCTCCATCTGAAGCAGCGCTGTCAGGCTCAGAAGCAGGAGATCAGCACCAGAGAGTGGAAGCTACAGCCTCTCCTTTCAAAAGCTGAGTGGGCGGACTGGAAGAGGGAGGGAGGGAGGGAGGGAGGGAGGGACACACACACACACACACAGAGTGGAGAAGACCCTGCGTGGACGCTGATGGGAAGGTCATGAAACATTGCAGACGGGCGTCCTGAGGGCGTCCGGTCAGGCCCCCCCGGGACGTGGCCTCAGCTTCATGACTGCAGACCTTTTGAATTCAACCTTGATGTTGATGTACGTCAGACATTATGTTGAACTTAAACACACAGACTTCCTGACCCCCATTGACCTCTTCACAAAATGAGACTTTGTAAATCCTCCTGTGGTCATCAGCTGCGTCTTAAAGCGGCTGAGTTGGCCAGCAGCTGCTTGTTTGAGAAGGTTTACAGTTTTTTACGATTGCATAAACACAAAAATCAAAAGTATCACACAATTATCAAACGATTACACTCAAGAAACAAAGCACTGCCCAGATGTGCGCCACTATAAGCACAATGTCAGCCCCACACATTTTGCAAAACAACACACAGTGATTTGCTGAACACCAAACACACATTAGACCCATCCGTACAACAGGAGGCCACTTCCTTCCGTAATTCCAAAGCAGTGAGTGAGAATGAGAACACTCATGAGCCAACGGGTTAAACACATCAGGCTCACACACACATGCCTGCTTAATTATAGACACACCAATCAGCTTCAAGCACTATAAAAATACAGTAGGTAAGTTCACCTGCCTACCTTAATCACAATGGAAAGAGTAGAAGAAGAGTGAGGGTGAGAGGGTGAATCCACAGAGGAGGAGGAAGAAGGAGAGGAGGAGGAGGAAGAGGAAGAGTGAGGGTGAGAGGGTGAATCCACAGAGGAGGAGGAAGAGGAAGAGGAGGAGGAAGAGGAAGAGTGAGGTTGAGAGGGTGAATCCACAGAGGAGAAAGAGGAAGAGGAAGAGGAAGAGTGAGGGTGAGAGGGTGAATCTACAGAGGAGGAAGAGGAAGTCTGAATATTGTGCTCAAGGAAGAGGAGGACCAAATTTCTCTCTCTCTCTCTCTCTCTCTCTCTCTATCTCTCTCTATGCACACACATGCACGCAGGCACATACACACCAACTTGTGTGCACACACATACACAGGACCACCACTAGTGGTCCATGTCCTGAACCGGGGAGACGCTGAGTTGAGCCATATCAGACATCCTGGGGCGTCTGTCATCAGGACGGCACACAGCTGTGGACTTCACCAACAGTTCTCTCACCACTGAGAACTAGAATGGCTAAAAGTGTTGTATGCATGCCCGTGTCACACTGTCCCGACCCCAGATGGCCATACCAATATGGAATTTAGAATTTCGCACGAAGATGGCTTGGTCAACAGCAAGTACCACGCCTACAGAAGGTCAAGCGATGGCACCCGGACGGGATGGAGAGAACATTCCGCTCAATCATTGCCAAGTTGGGAAATGCATGCCCCTCCATGCTGCTTCCACACAAACACCCAAAGGTCTCCCTGGTGGCTTTAACTCCATGTATGCAGAGACCTCGCCTTGGGGATCGCTGGAGTCCCTGCTCCACCTCTGACAAACGACCAGCTGTAGGAACCAGACCAGGTCTCTTCACAGCTGGGAGTCAGGTGTCGTATCGTGTGGGCCCCGACCCGCTGCAGGACTGATCAGATAATACTGTTCATGCTGAGACTGCTTTGCTTTTTGCTCCCTGTAGGGTCTGTGTGCGGGTGTGTGTTTGTCAGGTGAAAACGAAACATCAAGGGAAAGAGGCTGTGGTTGAAAAAAGTATTTTGATCGCTTATTAAGTTCACTCGTTCCTTATAATGGTTTATTCGTTTCCAGTATAATTACCTTAATTTAGAAGACAGTTTTGTGAGCTGACCTGGCCTGCTGTACCCACGGTCCAAACAAAGACCAACCGAGACAATATCTATATAATCATCTTCATATAATACAGTATATATAATAACCAGGAACTGAATTGTGATTAGTTGAGATTGAAGCTTGGGGAGTCACAACCGCCTTTCTAGAGTTGCTCAGGACTGACTGAAGAAGATGCTCGAGCTCGAGGATCTCGAGCTACTCAAATTTGGCGTTCTTTGCCGACACTGTGGTCCCATCTCAATGTCATCGTACTCTAATATGATGGCTACACGGCGGCATTGGGAGGGCTTCACGTAGTCGTGGTGCCTTCCTAAGACAATCAGAGCTCATTGTTTCCTTCGTATTGTCTTCGTGAGGCGAAAAATGCTCTATGGCACCGATGGTCACACAAAGTAAAGATGAAGATGAACCTTCCCAAGGTCCTTCGGCAATGCTTTGGCATGCCAAAGATTTTGCCACCGCTCACGAAGTTGCTGCCGGAGCCTGAGAAACTCCACCGGTGGTCATACGATGGCGTCATATGCCCTCACGAATGGCACAATGTTTTTACGATCAGAGCCGAATTTTAACATTTCCTTTATCGTGTGTCCATCTGGTCTCAATTTGGGGACAATGTGACACGGGCATTAAGGTTAACAACAGCAGTGTGTAACTGGTTCTGACAGAGTTTGTCTCAAGTCATTTGAAGCGTGTGTGTTTCATATGGTGACAAAATATGGTTTTGATAAATTAGCGTATAGTTTTGACAAGAGTGTTTCATTTTGCAAAGGGTCTGTGGTGTTCAGCTGATTGTGTCCTACTTTGAAAATTGTGCTTAAGCAATTTAAAAAAAAGTAAACTGACAGTGAATATACAAGCTAAACAAGAACAACATTCAGTTTTGAAATATACAAGCTAAACAAGAACAACATTTCAGTTATGATAATAGGCAACCTTTTAATCAACTATCTGACCTCATGCGGTGATTAAACATTATAGCCGTCCAACACATGATCCATCCATCCTGATCTGACCTCAAAACCTCTTTCACAATCTGGAAGTTACTTTCCTCCCCTAACAGCCAACCACACTAAAACGTGATCCCCATCACAGACAGAAAAGGCCCACAGCCGGCCAACTGCCATCGTTTGGATTCAAAGAAACGCTGAGAGTTAACGTCCTGGTGGATCATCAAAGGGGTGCCTGTGTCTTATCTGCGTAGCCTCTGTGCTCTGCTGATCTTCAGTAACAGCCTGTGTCCTCCCTGCTATGTTCATTCAACAAAGAATTGTTTAATCGTTGAATTCTCTCCAATGGTTAAACCAAGGGTTGCGTCGCTGGGCTGCATACCAATACAGATTCATGACGCTAGATTCACCCCAAAGATGTCCTCAGCACTGGCCCGACGCTGGCCCGCGGCGCCTCCACCCCCCAAGGGGCCCTAAGAGTACCAGACTGACCAAACACCCTCACACCACAACAGTACAGTGATATCATGGAGCTAGCTGCGTAACATCGAGCTTCTGCCTCCCTGGCAGTGCTGAGCATCTCTCTCTCCTTCCCTGGCTCGACTGAAAGCAGGAAAAGGAAAGAAAGCCTATTGATTGTTGGCTCAGAGCACAGAGGAATACGCTGTCTACAAAGTCTTCTTTTCTTAACGTCGGACCAGGGGCTGTTACTGTAAACACCTCTGGTCCCAATTCAATCCCCCAACACAAGTATATGCAAAGGCTTTTGGTAATCGTGGTTGTCTGAAAAGGCTTCTCTCTCCCAGGACTTTAAGTCAGAATGAACATTTTGTATATTCAGACTGTGTTTGTTACTGCTATAAACCATCCTAGCATTCTACCTTAGCACTTCAACATGTTGTTTCAAATGACACCGTTTTGTCTCAACAACTCTTGCATTGAAGGCAATGGTCAGCGCACATACATTCCCCTGTGTAAATTAATGAGTGTTTATGTATGTTGTATTGTTGTATGTTATACTATAGAAAACACTTTGCATTGCAGACTTCCAAACTGGCACATGGAAATGGAATAAGCATTGTATCATCATCCTCCTCAGGGAGAAAGGGGATGTAGTCTGCCTTAGCTCAAACTCTGACTGGCCTTTATGCTTTTTTCCCAGCAGCCACTATTAATCACCAGACCAGGACCAGCCTGGTGCTCTGGTCTGTCTCAGGCTCCCCACCAGACCAGGACCAGCCTGGTGCTCTGGTCTGTCTCAGGCTCCCCACCAGACCAGGACCTGCCTCGTGCTCCTGGTCTGTCTCAGTCTCCACACTGTGGTCCCTGCAGCGTGTGAATCCATCATGAATCCAACATGCAATGTTTAAATTGCATGAAATAAAAATTGATTTTATTTCATTTAAATCAATGTGTAGGTTGATTGTTGTTATTATTATGTAGGGGCTTTCTCGTAGTTCTCATTTCAGTTAGACAGCTATCTGGATCCTGCTTTTCCAAAAGCAGGTTCCACTAATATATATTTTCGTTATATATTGGTGGCATAAAACACCTAATATAGAAAGGTGAGTGAGTTTTTATTCCACACCTAATATCATTCATATAGCATATAGGCAAGCATACTACTTCAGCTGGACGTCTGGCACCACCATCGCTAAGACCAAATCATCGATCATCAAAATCTCTTCTCTGTTGTGAGGCCTCAGTGGTGGAACGAGCTCCCTGCTGAGTCCCTCACCAGCTCCCACAAAAGCCTCAAAGCTCACCTGTTCAGTATTCACCTGGACTCTGCACCGCGGGGTGGCCCTACAGAGAGGTCTCACTCCTCCTACTTGTTGTCTGTTGTACGTCCTGGCACTTAATGTACACACTTATTGTATGTTGTATTTAGTTATAGTACTTAGTAATGTAGTAATGTAATGTAATGTAGCATCTAATCCTAGCTATCTTTGTTGACTACGGGGAACGGGTTAACCTAGCGATTGTTGGTGCTTTGCACTTGGTTCTATGAACATCCTTACTGCACCGACAGCCAAATACTGTTTCACTTTCTTATGACAAATGTACCTATTGTAAGTTGCTTTGGATAAAAGCGTCTGATAAATGCCCTAAATGTAAATGTAAATGTAAGCATAGGCCTATTTCTTTATAATTATAGTATACAATAATTATATTTCCTTTCAACATACATTTCTACCAGGCTATCCACATTCTCAGAATGTGGATAGTCTTATTTGTAGACTTATATGTCTCAGCTAAATCCAGCTAATGAGACTGAGTTTGGTACTCCCCTTCCCCTTGGTCACATCTTGAAAATATGATGAAACTATGCCCCAAAATGCGTGAATCAGCACTCAGTATACCAACGACTGTGTCAGGGCTACTACAGTCACTGTGTTGTTGGCTTGAAACACGAACAACCGTCAGTAACTGGCCACCGAAGTGATGTGAGTCTTGAATCCTACAACAGCCGTCCTATGATGAGCAGTTCAAGGAAATGAGCTCGACAATCACGACTTCGTAAATCCAGATCGCCCGGTAAAATCCCTCGATCCAGCTGCCAACCTACAGCCAGCTCCTTCAGTTTCCTCTCCTCTCCAACTGCTCCGGAAGCTTCTCCATTCTGAAGGAACTGGGCTGTAAACATCCAGGGGAATTATATTTCTCCCTGCCAGGGTCTGATCTCTGGTGGCTCGTTCAACGCTTGCACTTTCAAATTCCACTTCAAGTGAACACATTAAGTGACTTTAGGCACGTTTAAACCTTGTTTCTTTAGAATGAAAATGTGATATTTTAGCTTTTTAAGCCACAAATTTTTAATGATCTGAGTTGTATTGTAGCTCGTTTGTTATTGAGTCTGACGTAATGGGGAGCACGCGGGACGTGCTCTCGTCACGCTAATAAAAACTAATCTCGGCAAAAAGTGTTATCTTCACGTGTAGTATATACTAAAACAATTATTCACCTCAGGCTCGGTGAATGGTGGGCTATTCCCCACTGTTTATGGAGCCTTTGGCCAATAATTGTTAAAAAGTCCTGTCAATAATAGTCAATCTGTTTCATTCTTAACTTCCGTTTTCGGTCACTTCCCTTGTGTTGCTTGACGATGAAAGCCAGTGGTTTGCCTATGTCCAAAACGGTCCAAGACTGGACTTAAGGTTTCCCTCACAATCAAAGCAGTGTTATGATGACAAGTAGCATCGATGATGCTGCCCTCGTCCCCCTGGTGCTGACATGCTAAAGCGTGCTAACGTTCCCTCTAGCCAAAGTGAGAAGGAGTGGCTGTGGAGTGTGTCTGGATGAAGCCCCCTACGGGCCATGTGGCCTGGTCAGTGCTACAGTGCCCTGTTGGCCACCCTTCACTACGGAAACAAATATGAACACTTGAATAATGCATGAGCATGTGGACAAGTACTAATGTGTGCCCCTCTGGTAAAGAACACGTGATGTGGTACCATGTAGGTGCCATTACAACGGGAACTCCCTACAGGAGCCTTTCTGATGGAAGGAGCTGTCATCCTAGACGCCCTCCATGTCAGAACATAAGATGAGGTTCTCTTCCCAGTGAAGGAGATGAGGTGCAGGGCCATTGTCCCCTACAACGCTCTCTGGAGGTCCAGACGGCACCGTTCCATCTGGTTCATTCTGTAAAGCATTTGGACTATTTCCAAACATACATTATTATTTAGGTTGACGTGTGGCGAGAGGAAGGGTGAGGAGTATGGCCGTGTGGGACTGAAGGGAGGCTTAATAGTGCCGGGTTTAAGCGGTAGCCCGTCCTTTATGAGGCTGAGCATTTCTTTAATTCCCCTTTCCCTAGATCTCACCACTGCTACTTTGTTCGGGTCATTTTATCTGATTACCTTTTCTTTTGCTTTTGTTGGTGTTGTCTTTTTATTTTTTGTGGCTCCGGAGTCTGGGAGGAGGCTGCTTCTAGGGCCCTCCATTCCAGCCAACCAGAACAAGGTCTGCCATTGGTGTGATCCAGGGCACCTCTTTTCACGGAGCCACCTCTTATTTTGCTGTGTTTGTATTTGTTGTTTGTTATGAGTTATCATGTATTTAATTGTTAAATAAGTATAATTGTTTTGGGGAACACTCGCACGCCCAATTTCACCGTCTCATCTGAAGTTGCCTGTGTGAAACCGAGGGGGTGAAAGCCCCGACTTCACGGAGAGGGCTCTCGTGGTTCACTGCAGAAGGCGACTAGACCTCTTTAGGATCATTAGCTTTTACTCCCCAATGGTTTTACTCTTTTATGAATGAAGAGACCCGCATGTAAGAATGAGTTCACGTCTGATTGTAGGCAACAAACGCGATTAACTATTTACAAGTGCAAAAACGCCAACATATTCTTTATTTTGCTGATGAGGACAGTTCCTCTGCGTCTTTCTCGCAGATCGCACCGTCTTTCAACTTCTTCCTTTAATGCATTATGCGAGTGCATCCCCTTCTCTCCCATGGCGGTCAGCAGCTCTCACCGTCTCTCCAGTTAGAATGACTCATGGTGATTTTGTTGTTGTGCTGTGTTGTCTCTGTTGTAGAGACAACACAGCATCACCTCTACCCAAGCACCCCCCTCTCCCTCCCCCCCCCGTGGAGCATCTAATTGTATTTACATCCAAATAAACCACCAATGTGTGGTAAATTGGGGTGCTGGCTCAAGCAGGCAATTTACCTCACCTCGGGCAGTGTAAATGCACGGGCTGTGCCAGGAAAAAGGCGTGCATATGCCGGTGGTGTAGAAAGGTCTACTAGTGCATCTGTGTATATGGGGGACCTGGTTTACATGTAACATTAAACACACTTAGTTTTCCTTGAATCAAGCATCTTCAAGGTGGCGTTGTCAACATCAATTTAGTCGCAGCTAGACTCCTCGCCACGGTCCGGTTACACACAACCAATGTGTGCATCATCTGTGGATGATTTCGTTGTGCATACTAAAAACTCTCTCCATTTTTCAAACAGTAACTGGTGAACAAACCTCTGTTTTGTGTATCCTGCTGCTGGCAAGGTGTGGTTCTGATCCTTCTGATCCCTAGCGGCTGATACACTGATTTACCCTGATCAGTGAGGACAGGAATACCTGCTCTGTAACAGAGCCTTGGATACGTGCTTAACTGTAACCCCTCTCATGAGGAAAGCTTCAGGTATCAGTGGGCCCCTAGCCACACCTCTCCTCCCTGACATCTGACCAATAGGACAGGCCCTACAGTAGGCTTTCCCTTCCTCATATAACTTGGGAAAGTAAAACCTCTTACCTACTCTCTGTAAGGTTTCATGTTTCCTAAGTGACTAGTGGATGGCACTCCCACAGCTCCTTCCTGAACTTTTCTATGATTAATAAGTTGGAGGCCCTCCTCACTTTGGCGATAATATTTATATATATATTCTACATGTATAATATATAAAAAAAAATATA
>JAOPUD010029710.1:0-10401 GCA_027122715.1 Trisopterus minutus
ATCCGAACGTTTGCGTGAGAAGTGGCTTACGCAGCTTTTTTGTGCGTAAGCAAGCTTTGTACATGAGGCCCCTGGACATGAGTAGGATTCTCTTTGGCTCGTAGGAGCGAAGTGGATTAAGCTTCATCAGGCCTGCAACAGGGAGTTTCTTTTGCTTTCCTTTGTTTTCTTTTATTAGATTATAACGGCTTAGGTTAGTGCTGTTAGTACTTGTGTATAGCCTGTGTTGTATGATAACTTAAAACATGTAAATACATACCTTTTTGTTTGTTTGGTTACGTGTAGTGTTGATCATTGTTTATGTTTAATAGTCATTATTCGTAATGAAGGCATATCGTTTGTACTACTACTGCTACTACTTTCCAGCTTTGACAGTATAACAATTTATCTTTCAGCTTTTGTAACAATGTTTTTCAGCACTTTGCTTCTTCGGTTAATGCAATTCAGCGTCAGTGAGTACGTTTACATGACACTTAAGAAAGTCAAATCATTGGCTTAGCTCGATTATGATTGCATAACTAAGATGCATGTATACACCTTAATCGAGCTAAAGTCGAATCGAATTGGGTTACTCATAGTCGAATTAAGACAGCTAGATAACTCGATTCATAGTCGAGCTAAGCGCACTTATACAGAATGGGATTGGGTTATGCGTTGAATGGCGTTCTGCGCACGCTCAAATCGTTTCCCCGGGCCGTGAGCCGGAAGTAGAAGGAGACGATAGTCTTGTTGTTGTCTTCGGGAAACAAGAAAGGGGAATGCTGTCTGCGGACGGGCGGCGGAGGGGCTGCTCTGGCGGGAGAGAGATGTTTTCAGTAGACAGCTGTCAACTCACTACGGGTCGGCGATTTATTTAAAAAGCTGGCGCAGAAGATGGAGGGAGCTGGTGTCGTGCCATTGTAGATACCCCCTATATGGAGTGTGTCATTCAATATCAATGTATTAATTCATTGCGCCGCGGCCAAACTGACGGGGTATTCTCTGATATTACAAATCTTACAGACTGCGTCGGGTTCTCCGACTCTCGGGTAATTCCACAGCAAGTAAAGACTCGTGATGGGGTTTATCTCGCCCATTGGGAAATAGGAATTGGGGGAAATTAACTTTGGCTCTGACTCTGAAGTCCAGATTGAAACGTACATGGAGGAGAAAGCGATGTTATAGCCGACATCTGTCAGTTCACTTCTGGTCCATATCATTTCTCTGACGCTCCATTGTTCTCACATCTCGGTCGTATGCAGACTCGTCCGGCTGCTCTGACGGCGGAGGAGTCTGCATACGCATAGAAATGACATGGACCCGAAGTGAACTGACAGCTGTCTACTGAAAACATCTTTCTCGAATGCCATTGCTGCCTGAGTTTGTTGTTGCTGGTGGTGACGTAAAGAGGTCAACTGGTGGCTCTATTACCACTAGTTGAAATGGGTACAGCGCCACCTATCGCACCGGGATATGACATGCTCCGGCCAATGAATCGATTTACTAGCCGCCATGCAGAACTGGACAATTGCGGAGCATAGTCGAGCTATGGCTTTAATCAAAGTAAGCCAGTAATTTGTGAGTCCGTTTTTCGATTTCAGTTCAATGAGTCAGTTTTCGATTTCATCTTACAGGTGCACTGTGCACTGCAATACATTTTACCTTTCTGGTTTTTCAGCAATGAAGGGCATTACATTTGACCTTTCAGATTCTTCAGTTCAATTAATTTTACATTTCTGCATTATTAGCAATGCTTTGTGCTTTTCCTCCAGCTGTCACTTTATTTGTTTCAAACCATTTACATTTTTTTAAATGGTGTGCATGTTCACATTGTTTAATCCATTTAGACTTTTGAACTTTTATTTTTAACTTCATTTGATTTAAGCCATTTAACATTTCTTTACGTCTTAAACTGTGAGTATTTATTAAAACAAATTTTCAACCTCACTTTGCACCACAGCACCCCATTTAATTTTTTTCATTTTAGGTGAAGCTTCCCTTGCCGTCCAAGAGAAATCGCCACTCAGTACGTTTACATGACACTTAAGAAAGAAATGATTGGCTTAGCTCGACTATGATTGGATTACTAAGATGCATGTCTACACCTTAGTTGAGCTAAAGTCAAATCGAATTGGGTTACTCATAGTCGAATTAAGACACCTAGATAACTCGATTCATAGTCGAGCTAGGCGTGCATGTACGGAATGGGATTGGGTTATGCGTTGAATTGCATTCTGTGCATGCTCGAAATATTTTCCCGGGGCCGTGAGCCGGAATTAGAAGGAAACGATAGTCTTGTTGTTGTCGCCGTCGAAAAACAAGAAAGGGCGATTTATTTAAAATGGTGGCGCAGAAGATGGAGGAAGCCGGTGAATGTGGTTACCCCTATAAGAATTGTGTCCCGGCCGCGGGAGCGCGCATGGCATACAGTCAGTAAAGGTGGAAGCACACAGACACTACGCTTCGATTTCACCCAAGGCTGAATTAAAAGTACATGTTTTTCTAAATGTGGGTCAATAACGAGATTTTAAAGAAGTAACTTAGGGCACATCTGTCTAAAGAATTTACTCCTGATGTGTTTACAATATTCATTCATTGCCCCGCGGCGGGGAATGCCGTCTAATGACGGCAGGAGAGAGATGTTTTCAGTAGACAGCTGTCAACTCACTTCGGCTCGGTGATTTATTTAAAAAGCTGGCACAGAAGATGGAGGGAGCCGGTGTCGTGCCACTGTAGTTACCCCCTATAAGGAGTGTGTCATTCAATATCTATGTATTCATTCATTGCGCGGCGGCCAAACTGACGGGGTATTCTCTGATATTATGAATCTTACAGACTGCGTCGGGTTCTCCGACTCTCTGGTAATTCCACAACAAGTAAAGACTCGTAGTGGGGTTTATCTCACCCATGGGGAAATAGGAATTAGGGGAAATTGACCCTCTGAAGTCCAGATTGAAACGAACATGGAGGAGAAAGCGATGTTACAGCAGACAGCTGTCAGTTCACTTTTGGTCCATATCATTTCTCCAATGCTCCATTGTTCTGACCTCTCGGCTGTATGCGGACTCCTCCGGCTGCTCTGCCAGCGGAGGAATCCGCATACGACCGAGAGGTCGGAACAATGGAGCGTCAGAGAAATGATATGGACCCGAAGTGAACTGACAGCTGTCTACTGAAAACAACTTTCTCGATTGCCGCCTGAGTATGTTGTTGCAGGTGACGTAAAGAGGTCAACTGGTGGCTCTATTACCACTAGTTGAAATAGGTACAGCGCCACCTATCGCATCGGAGTATGACATGCTCCAGCTAATGAATTGATTTACTCGCTGCTATGTAGAACTGGACAATTGCAGTTGTCCAATTGCGGAGCACAGTCGAGCTATGGCTTTAATCAAATTAAGCTGTGCATGTAAACGTACTGACTGATCAAAGGTGTGTGTGTGTGTGTGTGTGTGTGTGTGTGTGTGTGTGTGTGTGTGTGTGTGTGTGTGTGAAATATACACACACACAAACACACACAGACAAACTCACGGCCATGTTCGTGAGGTCATCTCTCTTATGACGTCACAATGAGCTGCATTAAGTTACTTTTGCTACAAATCTTTAATGTTTACATTTGTCATGACAACTGTTGCTCTCATATTGAAGACGCTTCTGATCTGAAGAGATATTGCTCGATGATTTCGACGATTTCCCTCTGATTAATGTTAGCTTCTTTAGTCTCTGAGTTGTTTCTGCAAGCAGCGGACGTTCCAGTTGACGGTTTGATCCAGTGCACAACAGAGGTACGTTTCCGTGGCTTGATAGACAGCTGTCAGCTCTTATATTGAAGATGCTTCTGATCTGAAGAGATATTGCTCGACAATTTTGACAATTTCCCTCTGATTGTTATTAGCTTCTTCAGTCTGTGTTGTTTTTACAAGCAACAGACGTTCCAGTTGACGGTTTGATACAGTGCACAACAGAGGTACGTTTCCGTGGCTTTTGGCTACTTTTTTGTGAACAGGATGTTTTTTTTCATCACATACTGAAATAATTTGAATGATTTACTCGGGATTTAGCAGATAAATAGGATAACTTTGTTCAGGAGTTTATAGGCTGTCGTATGCGTTTAATCGTTCATTTGATGTATTTTCTGAATTATCTCTTTCGCTAAGTGCTACGTGACGTAGGCCTTATTGATTAACCTTTTGTGATCAAACTACCTTCTCAAGTCTTTTCTTTATTGCGACACTGAGTGAAAGTAGGGCCTCCACCTGCAGCAGTCCCCGCGCCGCGCCTGGTACAGCCGCGACGGAAGCCTGCCAGGAGCGACACACAGCAAGGCCCTGCGTAAAGTACACCCACTTGAAGCAGTCATGACGGTAAGTCCCTGCTGGTGGTCGTTTTCTTCCAGCCATGCATCTCCTGAATACTCATTAGTTATTTTCTGATCAAATTTAAAGTAATGTTTTGATTGCTAGCTTGAATATCTTTCATGTAAAATGATTGTAGAAATGTGTACAGAATTGATGCTAAAATCCATACATTGAGATGGCAGGAATGATCCACAGCATGAGCTACACTAGAGGTAGTTGTAGAACTGCTTTTAAATGGCCGTTGTCTTATAGAGGGCGCAGGAGATCCAACGCCAAGTTGGAGGGAGACGAGGCCCGTCTGAGAGGTTCTTTGAAGGACACAAACTGCCCATGTCACCTGCTGGTAAGGTTATTGTATTTATTATGTGTAATGCAGAGAGGTGGACGGAATAAAGTGTTTGTGTGTGTGTGTGTGTGTGTGTGTGTGTGTGTGGGTGTTTGTGTGTGTGTGTGCTGCTCTTTAACCATTAGAGCACTCGAGTACTACATACTTTCTTGGGCTTGGTTCTTCTAATGTTCGCTGTGTATTTTTTTATTTCTCCATATTGCTGTACAGAGGCATTGGAAGCCTTTGGTAACTGCATGACCAAATATGAGCAGCAGGAAATCAAAGGCTACAAGAACATCTGGTTCCTTGGTCTGGCTGCCAAGAAGATCCATGGCTCAAGCCATGCCCAGAACAATAACCATGGCTTTGACAACAAGCAGGATTTCTATCAGGAGGTAACTTTCTGTTGGTGACAATTTCTTTGACCGATGGTGTTGCTTTGTGCGTAAAGAATTTAACTTTGTGAATGAAGTGCCTTTGCAGATACCCAGGGCACTGAGCAGGAGAACAAATACCTCTGATCCTTGTAGATTGTGGAATAGGCTCAATGCATCGCAGTTCATTTAGTGTTTCTGGCAATATATATAATTGATACTTTTACAATGAATGTGCATTTGCACATTCATTACAATAAAGTATACATTTGCCGTACAATTTACTTTTTGTAATTTTACCCAGGCAATAACATAGATTGTGTCACGTGTATGTAACTGACATCATATTATTAAAAGTAACGTCAATAATGAAATGTTTTACTTGATAATTATAATAACACTAATAATATTCCAAAAATAACAAATAACCATTTTTCTACAGGTCACAAGGGATCACATTGCTTATCGCTATGAGGTGCTTGGTGTTCTGGGGAAGGGGGTCCATGGACAGGTCCTCAAGTGTTTTGACCACCAGCAAAATGAGCGTGTGGCCCTCAAGCTCCTACGCAACCAGCCAAGGTCAAATGATAGAATAAAGAGACACCTGCACAGCACACAACAAATACATAGATAACCAACGGACACACTACAACAAATAAGCTATAATATATAATATAATAAGGTCGGTACCATAAAATCACCATGAAAGGTTCACCTGGAAACCTCCCCAGAGTTGATGCCGTTGACCTTGATCCCCTAACCATGGCTTTAACATTCATATAAGTACACGGAATCAAGCAGGAAATACACTTCTGCTTAATGTCACCGGCGTGGCCCACAGAGGTCGCCGCCCTAGGTGACGTGCACCACCTTAAAAACAATGTTATGTGGGTTCTAGGTTTCGTGAATATGGGCAAGAGGAAGTGAGAATCCTCAAACACCTGCGGGACAAGGACCCAGAAGGAGACCACCACGTGGTCCACATGAAGGACTGCCTTGTGTTCCGGAAGCACATCTGCATTTCCTTTGAACTCCTGGGGTACAAACAGCCTTCTCATTTGTGGCTTGTATTTTGTGTAATCTCTCTTGTGTAATCTCTAACTAAACTAAACTAATTGTTGCTTTGCATTGTGCGCTACAGTGCAAGTCTGACTCTCCATGGGAACTAATAAATGCATTATTTACAGTTCTAACCTGCGTGCCATAGTGCCTGGTGGTAAGAGTGTCTCATATGTGAGGAAGTGCGCATACCCCATCCTCAAGTGTCTTCAGCTGCTGAAGAGAGAGAACATCATGCACGGTGACCTCAAACCGGTAGGAGTCCCGCTCATCTCCCATCTGCACTGTCAGCAAATAGTTTTCACCTGTGAGCCGTTGGCCCAGCTATTCACACCGAGTCGTCTGCTTCTCTGACTGCAGGCTAACATGGTCATGTCAGACAAGGACCCCGACACCCTCAAGGTCATCGACTTTGGTGTGAGCCTGTTTCAGGAGGATGAGCCAACATGTGGGTCTAATTGTTTTCTTCTTTTGAGTCATGAGGATGTGACAGCATTGTGCCATTTGATGGGTTTCATAGAGTTATCTTTATCCTCCTGGCTTTGTTTCGTCTTCCAGACTATGGTCGTATCGGGACACAGTCGTACCGTGCTCCAGAGGTGACCCTGGGTCTCTTTTGCACCACTGCCATTGACATGTGGAGCTTTGGCTGCTGCTTGATAGAGCTCCTCATTGGAAGAGAAGCGTTCTCTGGACCTGGGGAAATTGAACAACTCACGCGCACCATAGAGGTAAACCTACAAGCCACTTTTTGCTTAGTACTGCTAATTAATCATGAGATTGAATTATTTCAATATATTTAATTAATTTATTTATTAATAATACAGATTTAAGATTAGAAGACAAAACTAGGAGAACAGGTATGACGGTGTGAGTAAGACATGATAATTGATAATTGCTTATTTATACTACAAGGGCGCAGATGTCATTACAACTTCTGGATGGGGCATCAAATATGTCACCAAGATATGTAAAATGATCTGCTGTAACAAATGGTTCAGACCACTGAGCATGGATAAGCTCAAAAGAGGAGTCGGCGTCTATTAAAACTAGATTTTCATCATCATTTAGTTTTAAATAATTGATATTGGTAGGACTTTTCACAAGTTAAGGTTAGGGTAAGCTATCCCCGCCAGGGATCTGTACCCATGACTGTGTATATTTGTTTAAGTTGACTATTGGGTATGGTTGTCTAATTTCAGATACTGGGAATGCCTCCAGCAGCAATAGTGGCTTCGTCATTATTTCATAGTGATGAGTTTTTCGGTGAGGATTTTACTTTATG
Source organism: Trisopterus minutus (assembly GCA_027122715.1). Lineage (NCBI taxonomy): Eukaryota > Metazoa > Chordata > Actinopteri > Gadiformes > Gadidae > Trisopterus > Trisopterus minutus. The sequence goes on from JAOPUD010029710.1 coordinate 7,384, forward strand.
GCATATGATGGAGTTTCAGTTAACGTTATTTGTGATCTTAAGAAAATGAACAATGTGAAATAAACAATGTTAAATCTGTGTGATGCTGTATAATTTGCAGACCAGAAGGGCAAGCTGAAATATATCAGGCTCAACAAGTTGGGGGAGAAGATCCTGCCAGGCCCCAAGAGGCTGGGGAGTCTTCTGGGAACCAGCGACCCGGACCTGTTGAACTTTATCCAGCGTTGCCTACAGTGAGTGCACAACCTGGTCACAGTAGAGCTCTTGAAATATGTTAAAACAGCAATAGTGGCATAAAAGTCTACTACAAGGCCGGCGATGTGGCTGAGTTGGCAAACCATACCCCCTGAATGTTTCTACCAACGCTCTGTAAACATGACACATGGTGAATCAAAGTGTCCCAAGGCTTCTGTGTCCGCAGACTTTTTTTGCTTTCATATTAAGTGTGCGTTTATTTTCTTAATAGTTGGGACTCATCAAAGAGAATGACTCCAGGTCAGGCTCTCAAGCATGCCTGGATGAAGAAGACTACGCTGGAACACGAGCACAAGTCCTCATCCCCAGCAAAGCCACCAAAAACTGGTAGAATATATATATATATTATTTTTTTGATGCATTTAGCATCCTATAATGCTGTTTCCTATAAGCTTATCTATGTATAAAAAGTCTATTATTTGTATATAAAAACTGTATCTAGGTAAAGAAAGGCACCGCTTGTGTCCTGGTAATAACGAGATGCCTCGTCAGTGATTACACTCAAGCTTTCGCGTGTTCCCGGCAGCAATCCTTCATGTGCACTGCGTACGGAATCTAAAAGTTCTTCTTCGTCAGCGGCATATATCACACAAACAGGATAACCGTCAACATCTGTTGGGTGTGGAACATAGGTTCTGTGTTTGTTGGTGATTACGGCTGCCGAAAGAAAAATATTTTTTGTCATTCAGCCGTTACGTCAATCAAAAGTGTAGACATGGCAAAAAATATGTGATATGATGGTTGATTCTTTTATATTGGGTACATCTTTCTCACTGGTCAAAACTTTTGCCTGGTGGTCCACCATGTTCATGCGCATCACTAGCAAACCATACGTCACCAACTGGGAAACATCTGCCCCCATTTGCCAAAAAGAAGTAGAATCATTAGATTGTCATGAGGTGTCATTCATGAGAACATTCCAACGTCGCGAAAATGTTTTTCGGCATAATTCCCAGAGTCTATAAAATCATCTGTAAACCTAGATTATTCCAAAACTATTATGTTTAAATTAATAATTTGTATCGAGGGCTTAATTTATTTGTATTCACAGTTATGCTGAAGACCCTGGCTGCTGAAACCACCATGCATCTGAAACCAGACAAGGCCACTGGCAGCCAGCCACAGACAATGGATCAGGGGGAAAGGCCGAAACTGGGGAAACATGGAAGGATCCTGAGACCCCTGACTTTAGAGCCTGACTCCCTGCTCCCTCCCATTGGTGCGACTGGATCAGCTCCTCCACCAAGAGGCAAGAGGTCAACTGCTGCCACTGATGGTGGGGCAGACAAGAGCGAAGCAGTTACATCAAGACCTGCTCTTCAAGCGCAATACTCCCTGCTCCCTCCCATTGGCACCGCTGTACCAGCTACCCCACCATGCTGCAAGAGGGCAACTGTTACCCCAGATGCTGGGGCAGCCAAGAGGGACACAGGGACATCCAGACCAGCTGGCCAAGCGCAATGTTCACGGGTCCCTCCCATTGGCGCCGCCGCACCGACTCCTCCACCAAGAGGCAAGCGGGCAACTGTTACCCAAGATGGTGGGGCAGCCAAGAGGGACACAGGGACATCCAGACCAGCTGGCCAAGCGGGATGCTCTAGGGTCCCTCCCATTGGTGCCGCTGCACCGACTCCTCCACCAAGAGGCAAGCGGGCAACTGTTACCTCACCTCAGATGATGTTAAAAAAGATCTTAAAAAAATGAAAATGTTAATCCAACAATGTGAAATCAACAATGTTCAGTGTGATTCTGTATAATGTGCAGATGTGGACGGCATGCTGAAATATATCAGTCTCATCAAGTCGGGGGAGAAGATCCTGCCAGACTCCAAGAGGATGGAGAGTCTTCTGGGCACCAGCAACCCTGACCTGCTGGACTTCATCCAGCGTCGCCTACAGTGAGTACACTACTTGGTCACAGTAGAGCTCATGAAATATGTTTGATCAGTGGTTGTGACAAAAATGTCTACTAAAAGGCTGGCGATGAGGCTGAATTGGCTAACTATCTCCCCTGATTGTTTCTACCAACGTTTAAAACAAGACATCGTTATTCAAAGTATCCCAAGGCTTCTGTGTTCGCAGGCTTTTTTTGCTTTAATGTTGATCCTGTGTTTATTTTCTTAAAAGTTGGGACTCATCAAAGAAGGTGGCTCCAGGTCAGGCTCTCAAGCATGGGCCGATGAAGAAGACTTTGCTGGGATGCATGTCCCCATCCTCAGGAAACCGACCAAAAACTGGTAGAATACCATTTTTTTTTTATGGTTTTAGAATCCTTTAACTCTATTTCCTATAACTATAACTACGTATAAAAAGTATATTATATTACAGTATATAAAAAATGTATCTAGGTAAAGAAAGCTACTGCTTAATGATCAAGGCAAAACATTGGAATAACCAATGAAAGAGAGTCTATAAAATCACTTGTAAACTTAAATCTCTTAATTATGTTTGGATCAATCATTTGTTTTTAGGGCTTAATTTCTTTGAATTCACGGTTATGCTGAAGACCCTGGCTGCTGAAACCACCATGCATCTGAAACCACCATGCATCTGAAACCAGATGCATGGTGGTCCGCCATGTTCATGCGCATCACTAGCAAACAATACGTCACCAACTGGAAAAAAACACCTGCCCCCATTTGCCATTTGGAAGGAGAATCATTAGATTGTCATGCGGTGTCATTCACGAGAACATTCCAACGTCGCGAAAATGTTTTTCGGCATAATTCCCAGAGTCTATAAAATCATCTGTAAACCTAGATTA